>WEIU01000328.1:55095-69254 GCA_013389925.1 Aegithalos caudatus | reverse complement strand
AAGTGGACTTCATATAATATGGTTGCATACTAGTATAAAATGTTTAGTATTTCACTTTCTTGGGAAGGTAATCTACATATTACAAGAAAAAATAAAGAAAAATTAAGGTTTTTTATCATCACTGTATTGTGTTGAGGGCTTTTAAAATGCTGAATCCATGTCTATAAATGTTGGAAGCAATTGATATCTTACAAAAAGAAGTAAGGCTACACTGGTGTTGGAAGTATTCCTATCCACTGATTTTTTTTATGATTGGAAATAATTTCCAGTTTATTCTTCAAACAAGCTTCTTGTAATCCGCATGAAGCCTTTCCCACTATATTACAAGTATAAATGTCTTTCTATGCCTATTAAAAACAGGCTGTTGTTTTTAACTTTAAGAAACCCTAATTTTGGTTTCCTCAAGGCCAGAGAATGAGAACTTCAAAACAAAGGAAATGGTAGATCAGGAGCTGTTCTCAGTGAGGAGCAACATGGGTGAGGGCAGATTTGAATTCTTGTTTGAAAAAGAAATTGCTCAGTGGTGGAGGCAAGTTGCAAAGGCCCATTGAATATCAGAGCTTACATTTTGATAGACGATAAAAATTATAGGTCAGAAAGGACTCAAAAAAACCCCTCAAATTCATTTATTTAAGTGATGGAATGAATTGTGGATGGAGGTATCTAGGAAAAGATTCCATTTGGTTAAAGGGGCAGGCAAATGTAATGAGCCCTCTACCCATATTCTGAATGATTGTGACTGAAGCTTGTTCTGATAAAAAATGTTTTATGAGACAGAATATTGCAGCAATCAAGACACAAGAGGATGAGAAGCCAGAGTTAGCTGTTAACAACTGTTGGATGTATAGAAATAGTTTTCAAGTGTTTGAAATAGTCTGAATGTGAAAAACATGAGAGAGTTCTGAGTTCAGGATGGGGGTTTTGGGTGACAATGTGAGAAAAGAGGCAGGAAGCTGATTTTGTATGCTATTATTCAGAAGGAGCTAGTGGTCAGAACCGAAGGGAGAGAAGTGACATCTAGTTTGGCACGGTTGAACTTGGGCTTAGAGAAATATTCTCAAACGCACGTTAGAGAAGGCTAAATTTTCAGTTTGAACAGAAAAATTACAGAAACCAGACAGTCTGTCAGAAGGCAATTGCTAACTAAAACTTTAATTGGAATAGCACCTTACATCTTATTTTGGAGGAGGAGCATGGGATGAAAAGGTCTAGGACAGATCCCAGAAGTCCGCCCCCCAAAAAAGGTTAAAGAACAAAAGGGACTTCTAAAGATGATAATTAAACTAGGGGGAGAACCTCAAGTCAGCAATGGTTTTGAAGCCATCAAAAGTAAGATAATGTTAAGGAATGCAGACAGGGCAGGAAGGAAAAGAGTAACAAGTTCTGGCTGTTAAATTGGTTGTAAAGTGATCATTAGAGATTTTGACCCGAACAGCTAGGGATGGTGAGAGGAATATCTCTATATCCTTGCCTGTACTGATTATACTTCACAGATCTGGCTTGGCTACTGTGTAAGACAGAATATTGGGTTAGATGGTTCTCTAAACTGACCAAGTTCAGCTGTTCCCAATTTCAGTGGAGTAAAAGGTGCAGAAACTAGATTAGACACTCTTAGGGTGGAAATGGAATACAGGAAATCTTATCAGTGCTTGCAGACAGTACACTCAATGTGTTCAGATACAAAGGGGAAATGTAGGAGGTAACTAGCCAGGCAAGGGAAGTCAAGGATGGGAGAGCCTGCTGTAGAATTGGCATGGGAACAGGGGAGATGGATTAGCACAAGTAATGAAGGGAGTAAGAATGGGTGTGAGGGAGATTGAGGGAAGATTTGGTGGACAGAGTTACTTGGGAAACTGGAAGAATTAGAGGAAAATAATTGCAAAATTCCTGTGCCTGTGGGAGTGGTGAAGGGAAGTTGCAGGACATGAAGGAAGAAAAGTGGTCTATTGGGAGTATAGAGGTCACACCAAGCCAATTTGCAACTGTTACACCTTTGTAAATTGTGAACAGAAATAACACAGTGCAGTAAAATTGAAGCCATCTGATATTTAATTATTAATATAAGGATGCAATACAAGCATTTTTGTGCATGCACAACTTGCAGTACTTTGGTCAAACAGCTGTACTCAGCGGTGTCAAATGCTATAGTTGCCTCAGGGTAAGTAAAGAAAGCACAATTCCCTCAGTGTTTTGGATTTACCTTTACCTTGGGGCTGCCAGATGTGTACCTCTTCCACTCACACTAGGGGCTACTGGATAGGTCCCTCTTCCTACTCTGCATCAGCAGCAGCCAAGTTTCCCCCAACTCGATCTCTATCTCCCTGTCAGTGGGAGACTGGGTGTGTAGATGGCTTAGCCCTGAGCACTCTCACACAGAACTGAGAAATCCAGTGTATAAAATGGGATGGCAAGTGCTGGAAGGTGTGCATTAGACTTAGCAATTCCTTGGAAAAAGTATTTTTGGAGATTATTTCTCCCCAAGTGGTCTAATTGAATTTTGGAAGCCCATACCACTGTATGCTGGCCTTCCTCTAGGGAGTCTGAAAATTCCGTCCTGGCCAAAACTGCAACCCTGTGGTAAACTAGTCCTAACAAGAGTACCTTAATTTGCCACAGGGAAGTCAATTAAAACTACTTAAAATACACTGAGATCTCAAATCACTTGAGGGATACAAATGTCAATATGTAGTAGTATAAATGTAGCTGATGAATTGGAAGATGTTTTCACCTAGAGAAATACTGGCAATACTGGAGATTGAAAATAGAGGTTCCTCCTCAAAAGCCAAGCCCAGCAGACAGGTTCTGACTTTGCTTAATTATTTCTGCAGGAGGAGAGAAATGAGAACCCTAACTACAATTCTTCAGAAGGTGCAAGTGGCATTTTAATATATTATTTTGTTATGCATTTATTCATAAGATAGATTAAAAGCTGTGCATGTTCATGATGTTTTTCTTCCTTTGCCTTAATGTAGTTAATAACCTGAAGTTACTTTAGTTTTGTAAAGCATTTCTATTTGTAAATTTTCCAAATATGACAATGTTTCTGATATTTCTTCATGTTCTGAATTCTTCATGGAAGGAAAGGAGAGAATACTCATAAAGGGGATTAGTTTGTTCAGTTTTGTATATTTAAATAGCATTCTTAAATTTGTTTCCTGATGAATTTTTCCTTGAATTATTAACATTTTTAGTCTGAGATCTACAAGAAAAAATCTCATTTACAGTAGACTAAACTAGCACTTTTGTAGCTGGATAGTTTGCCTTTTTGCCTTACTGAAGTGTGGAATCTAGTTATGTTTGGGAGTGGAGAGTTTTGATTTTATTCTTGGTTTTTTGCCTTTTTTTAAACTAATATTAACCTGCAGTGGCAACCAAGAATTTGTAGTTAATGATTTCTACAAGTATTTCTAAAATAAAGGAAAAAATATGAAACTGCAGATTATGCTGTGGTTCTGAAATAATGGTCACATTCTCATCTCCTTTTTCTTTCAAAGTCAGGTGATCCATTGCAACTATCAATTGCAAGCAACAGTTAAGACTTAAGAGCTTGAAGATCACAAAATAGGTCCCAGGATTCCCTGGAAAACTGTAGCTGTTTTTTAAACATACACACAGAGAAATACTCCAAGAAGTTAAAAAGAACAAAAAAGTAGAGAAATAAATGTGGAACATTTACTGCTTCAGCTGAGTTCAGCAAGCACCATTGTTCTCTGGCTAAAAAACTGGGTCATATATGTGGATGTGTGTTATACTGGCTCAGCAGATGTGAGTGATAGTATTTTTTGAACCTCATATGCATCATTTTACATGTTCAGTCTGGCTTTTTTTTTTGAACCCTGAGCCCTACAACTGTTGGAGCTAAACAAGAAAAATGTTCTCATTTGCTATATACCTAATTTTATCCAATTATGAGACAAACTTTTCCTCTATGTAAGAATAAGTACTTATTGATTTAAGAAGAAACAGGCATATTGATCCAAAGGAAAAATACACTGTACGTGTTGATCAATATTTACCTTGCAGGACAAAACATCCTGGTATTCACTTCAAGGCATCAATATATACATATTACTGGATGTTTGTGTCATTAAGTTGGGTAACTGGGCTAGATCTCCATCTAACACTATAAGCTCTCTTAATGATTATTTTTCTAGTCAAATATTAGTCTCTAAAGGGAAGAAGGAGTTAGAGAACCAGAAAAAAGAATAATTGTTCACCTCCCTTGAGATAAATAATACTTTTCATTAAACTCAGCTGATGCCTATCAAGAGATGCTAGACTGATTAAATATAAGCAGTGAGAAATACTCCAAATTCCTCCTAAAAGTATTTACCTGTACTGAGGTAAAATTGGAAATCTAAGCATAGATGTTTGAAGATATTGAGGGGCTTAGCTTGTAATTAGTTTGATATCAATTACCATGTACAAAAAGGAGCTGTTTCCTTTTAATTTCCAAGAATGGGACACATCTGAGTTCACAGAAAACCTTTAAAAATTCTTTGCTATCCATGGCTCCTCTCTCTCTCAGTTTTGCTGCAGGCCAGGGGCTTCTTCTGTCTGGAATTCATTGACATGGAGCTAAGCATAAATTATACAAAGATAAACTAATTATAGTGTAATGGGGCAGTCATGGTACACATTCTTTTTCTCTGACATTTCTTTTCTGTCCCATAATAGCTCTAACACTGGGTTAATCATTTTTATTTAAATGTTTTCTTTATGGTTAATTTCACCCTAATATCACCCATCTCCATCTTGAGTCTCCTGAGGCGCTCTCTCTAAAGGACACACCCAGGGAAGGGGCAGGCATGGGACAAAGAGCTGCTGTGACAGTTACACCCTCTGTATGTATTCTCAACAGGATCAACACCATAATAACAATGTGTATTACATGTTGCTTCAGACCAGAATAAATAAGTTGACCCTCCCTTCAAAAAGCCTTTATTATATTCTCATCTAAGGAATAGGCTTAAGAGCTGTGGATCCTATCTGCACGGCTTTGCCCAGATGAGGCCCTTCCTAAACCTGCCTGTAGCTGAAATTCATGTTTACATTCCCATCACCTTGTGTCTCACTTCGTCAGAGACAAACCTGTCCTCTCCTGCTCATGTGCATTCAAAATTCTGGGAACATCATTGCATATGGTTTGGGAAGTTTTTTATTGACTACAGGGTCTCCATCTTTGGTTTAATCTAATACTGTACTTCTGCTGGGTCTTGTGTCTCTGACCATTCTGCCCAGCCTGCTTGTTCTCTTTTCAAATCATCATTTTCCTCTTGCAGGACTGGGAAGGATGTATGTGTATGTTCTACCCCAGCTAATTCATTTTCTCCTTTGAACCTGCTTTTATCTGTGGGATAGGAGAAACTATACAACTAATACAAAACCTGATAGCAACTACAGTGAGGCTGCACTTCAGTCCCCAGCCTATTTATTTGCTTGATAGGATCTCACCTCTTCCCTGAGTTCCCTGAGCTGTGTGTAGCTGTTGGTTATCTGTTGTCTGACAAAATATAGGTCAGGAACTGTTTGCACACTGCCACATGTGATGGACTCCTCGACCCTGAATGGCATCTGCCTGCTTTCAGGTAATGCAAATAACAAAAATAATCTGAAGTACAGCTTATTAGAAGCCCGGGTGTAAAATGCTGCTTATCTGCCAAACAGGCAGTCCTGCACCTGGATGAAGGGAAGAGATACAATGTTCCCTACCTCTGCTGTGCATCCACTGGAGTAAGCTGTACACTGGGACTCAGCCAGCTGTGCTGCTGTCTTAAAGCTACCATCAGAGTTTATATGGGATGGCTTTGGTAGGGAGGAAGCTGCAGGCATGCCTTCTATGAGCTGCTGCCCCTTGTCAGACAGATCCAGTTCCAGCCAGTCAGAGCAAAGGCCATCAGCAGTGCTAGTGGCAGCTCTGGGGAAATATATGTAAGAGAGCTGAGCTGCAGCTGTGAGCAAATGTGAGAGAAGGAGCAAATACCAAGCCCAGTGAAGAAGGAAGGCGCTGGAGCAGAGATTCCTTAACAGCCCAGGGAGAAGAACATGGCAAAGCAGATTGTGCCTTGTAAACCCAGGAGAATCTCAGTGGAGCAGATATCCATGAAGATCATGGATGACCCTATGCCACAGCAGGTGAATGTTCCCAAAAAGAAGTTGCATCTCATGGAGAGCTCATGCTGAAGCAGGCTCCTGGCAGGAATATGAAATGCAGTCCAGGGAGAGGAACACACACTGGAGCAGGCTTTCTGTCAGGAATTGTGACCCCATGGGGTACCAAACCTGGTATAATCCACTCCTGAAAGACTGCAACCCATGGGAAGGATCCATGTTGGAGCAGTACATGAAGTCCCTCCCATGGGAGGGACTCCTCGCTGGAGCAGGGGAACAGTCTGATGAAAAAGGAGCAGCAAAAATGAAGTGTTATTAACTGACCACAAAGCTCATTTCTCTACATTCAGGGAGGAGGACTCAGAAGCAGCAGGAGTGAAGCTGAGCCTGGGAAGAAAGGGATGGAGGGTGGTAGATTTTAGTTTTGGGGAGGGGGGTGGGTATTTTTCCTATCCTTCTCTGTTGTTAATTGGTTATAAAATAAATTCATTTCCCCAAGCTGAGTCTATTTCTCCATAATAGTAGTCAGGGAGTGAGCACTGGGTCCTTACCTTTGACCCATGACCTTTTTCATGGTATTTTCTCCTCCTGTCCTGCTGAGGAAGGGGAGCAAGGGAGTGGCTTGGTGGGCACCTGGCAGCCAGCCAAGGTTAATCCATCACAAACTCACAGCTGGCTTGTCATCTGGCCAGCTCAACGTGAAGCCGGAGAAGGTTCAGCCTGCCCCACAGACATGCTCTTGTAATGGATTCCTTTACCACACATTCTGAAATTCTCAAAATGTTTATGATGTTCTCTGAATACCCTTGTGAAATAAAGAAGTGTTAACATTGTCATTTTCTCCAAGGAACTGTGGTACAAAGAGACTGAACTGTTCACTTAAAACTGCAGTGAATACCATCCAAACCTCTTGCTTGGAACGCAGCAGTGACCTCCAGAGTTTGCTTTATCTCTCTTAGTAATAGAAGACAGGTCCCTCTTGGATTCCTTAACAGAAACCCTTAACTGCTGTTAAATAAAAAAGGCTTTGAACAAGTGATAGAGATCACAATGGTACTCATACCACAATGGCACTCTGACCACACACCTGCCATCACTATTAATAGAATAATCCAGAGAGATGTACACTCTCAGCTATATTGAAATATATTGAAATAGGAAGGCATAAGATAAGCTTACTTAAAATGGGCTTGTTTCTCTAGACTCAAGATATTTCACATAAGTGTAGCAAGTATCAGAAGTGATAATTCATCACTAACTATGCACAGGAACAGTCTCCTGAGCAAGGTGGGATCTGTAGAAGATGGCAGATCTCACAGATACCAACCAGTGGTGTTTTCTAGGCCCAAATGAATGTACTTCTTATAAAGCTGAATTGAACTTTATTAGTACCAATGTTCGGTGAAAGCAAATCAGTCACAGAACGAGTGTGAGATCCATTAAAAGGTGAATATTCTTGCCATTTTTGGACAGTTCAGAAACAACCATATATGATTCACATAATCAAATAAAACAACTGAATGTTGAAACAGCAGGCAATGCAACTATTCAGAGATCTTCACGAATATATATCAACAGTAAATTAACTTAAAAATTAAGATTTGCTACTAAAGACTTTGTGAGCAGTGATGTTGAATCAATCCTTCAAATATTAGCAGTGCTGTTAATTTACCCTTTCTGAAAACTGAGAGTAACATATTTCTGAATCTTTTTAATCTGACTTCATTAGAGATTTGTGACTTGAAAAAAAAATAGACAAGAGCCTTTGAGAGATGGATTTAAAAGAAAATGAAAAAGAAAATCTCTATGATCAGTGCATCAGTTCATTAACACAACTGTGCATTGCTTTCTGCTTCTTAGTAGACAGCACTGAAATTACAGCAGAGTTGTATCATTTCACCTTTGCCAGAAAATCCACCAGATATCTACTTTCAACCTTTTTTATCTGTCCATATGAATTCTTAAGGGGTAATCATAAGAGTAGTTGAGAAAGAAGATGAAATGTCCATTTGCCAACCAACTACTATTCTAAATCTCTGATGTCTTACTTATTAAGTCAAGATTAAGATGATGCAAAAATGGACTTACATCTTTTTCCTACTTCCAACTACCTTCTCATGTAGGATTAATTTCAGCAGTAGTCCCTCAAGAAAAACATTAGTCAGCCCTTACACAACTATATTAGTGGAAAAATGCCTGATTAACAATGCTGTTCTTGGAATAGATCCAGTATCTGACTAGGCTCAGGAATATCTTCATCTCTGCCTGGGTATATAAATCATAAGCACTGTGATCTTCACCTTGTAAACAGACAGCTCTAGCACCTCCATGTAANTTACCGCACTTTTCTGAGAAGAAAATCAGTTGAAAAATTTAAACCACAGTACCACAGTATAGCCTTTACTGTACAAGTTTGGAAGGGATCAGTAACAGAAGAGGACATTTTTCTTATTAAATTTGTACTTATATTTAATCATCTTTGAAAAACAGACACTTGCCTTTTTCTTATCATAGGCTCTTTAGATCATCTCATCCAACCCCATTGCTGAAGAAGGCAAGTTACCCAGGGACCAAGCCCAGCTGAGTTTTGAATATCTGTACAGGTGGAGACTCCAGAACCTCTCTGGTAAACATGTTCAAATGTTTGAACACTCTCAGAGTAAAAAAAGTACTTCTTTGCATTCAGGTGCAATTTCCTTCACCCATTGTCTCTTGTCCTATCAGTGAGAACCAATGAGGAGAGCCTGCCTTCTTCTTCTCCCTTTTCTCCCATCATGTATTTAGAAATGAAGGTCCCTTTGGGCTGTCTATTCCTGAGGCTGGACAGTCCCAGCTCTCCCAGCCTTTCCTCATAGGAGAGGTGTTCTAGTCCCTTCAATGTCATTCTGTGTTGGACTCCACATGTTTTCCCTCATGTCTGATCAAAGAGTTCTGGAAACCTTGCAGATATGTACTAGAAACGTACTACTAGATACTTACTACTACATAAATTACTGGGGTGCTGTTCTGAGGCATTTTAAGAAAAAGAAATATCAAATAATTTTACATTTGCATTTCTGAACAAAGCGTTTCTGTTCTTAGTTTTGTTAGAAATCCAGAATAATTATTGGACTTCAGTAGTTGTCTCCAGATGTAAATGGACGTTGAATTTTATGTATGTTCTGTATAAACCTATTGCAAAAAAGAATCATAAACTAAACTTTTCATTTAAAATAGCTGAAGAAGCAATTTTTTTTTTTTTCTGGAGGCTATAGGGGGCATTTCAAAAAGAGAGACTGAACTTTGGTTTCAGTTACATTAGACTAAATCCTAGTGCCATGTTTTTATATGCAGAGTCATTGCTGGGCAGTCTTTGAAGCAAGAAGTGTGGCTCCTGCAAGTCAAGTTTTATCCTACCTGATGGTGCTGTTGGTGACAGCAGTGTCTTAGTCTTCTGTAGTCAGAAATTTCGTACTGTAGAAGGAAATTGTGTCCTGCCCTCCTCCCCTGACACCAAGGTATTACTGTACGTAGCCAAGTCCCTGACAAAACTGACTAGTCTGTGATCAAGGATGCCCCATCTTGCTCAACAGACTGGGAAATTCATGTAGCCTGAGAAGACAACAGCTTGTGATAAGGTGACACCCATTACCTAGCACCTTTGTGCACAGCCTAAGATAAGCAACAATAACTAGAGTGTGTCTATCCTATGAAATGGAGTGGTGGTATGGCTGTCTCCATTCTCCTTTACTTGTCCTGTAGGCAGACCCAAAGGCCATGCTCTTCCAACAGGTTCTTCAGGTTCCTAAAGCCATCTGAGTGAAAATGCCAGAGATCAACCAGCAAAACAAGGAGAGAACAAGTTAGATGTGAATGAGACCTGAATTTGTCCTGAGTTTGTTCTTAGCTATGGTCCAGATGCAGATACTATGAACAGGAAGTTTTAGACGGGATGCTTTTCAAACAGTGATAAGACAGAACATGTGGGACTTATGATGTCTCTATGCCCCTTTCCAAGTGTTTTGTGCATGTGTACATGGATGTGTGCATATGGACAGCCATAACCAGAGCATTTGATTCCACTAAAATTGTAAATATATGAACACTTGAGATTCTCCTGGCTGAAGAGCAACTCTGATTCAATGTCATGGTTACACATCAGTCAGTCAACAGTTATAAAATATGTACTCTCCTTGATTCCAGAAGTGTCTGTAGTCATATTCAGCCTATTACATTTCCTTGCTCTAAAACATTCTTCTACATTAAAAAACCCAAGAAGACAAACAAAAAATCTACAAACAACTCCCCTCTCTTCCCATGCACTATTCCTAAAAAGGAAAGAAGTTAACAAAATCACTAATACCAAACTGCTATTCTCTTATTTCACCAACATACAGATTAAAATCTCACATAGCTGATCATGTCATCCATGTTTCCTTGCATTATTACAGCAATTATTTATTTCATGTTTGTGTTACTGTCTGTAAGGCACTAAGAGATTCTCTGGCCTCTCAGCAACTCACAAAGAAAGAGTGGAGAGGCTGAGGTACAGAAAACCATAGGAAGGCAGCTTTCAAATCTTACGCAGGTGACTAAACAGTGGTATGGTAGAAATTAGTGGAAAATATACAGCCTGGAGAGATAAAGGGACTTGTAGTTGAGTTCAGGGAGGTCACCTGGTGAAAGAAGTTATGTGGGAAAAAATCCTGAAATACTTACACATAAATGAGATACTTGAATTATGGGAGAGATCAAGCAAAGGACAGTGGGAAGCCAGTGTAAATTGGGAGAAAGGTGAGTAAGAATGTTGCAACAGTGCCTGAGGAGTCAGCAGAGCAAAGTAGAGAGGAAAATTACATGTACAGATTGATAGGAAAGAAAGAAGACCTTGGTGGGGATATTTTCTATTTGTATGTCCATGGCACAGGTGATATTTCCCATGATGTATAAGGAGAAGAATATGTGGAATTTTGAGATGTTTTTGAGGTAAAAGCATTAGGGCTATGCTGAGAGGTGACAGAATCCTTTTCTAAAGCTAATAATCTGAGACTACAGTTTAATAGATCAAAGATTCTAAAAAAAAAAAATCCTAAAAATTCTGTTAAATGTTAGACATTATGTGCAATTGGAGAAGTGATCTGTATTTCCTAAGTAATATTCAAATACCTGCCAATCAACTGTTTAGTGTGAGGTCCATGACATTTTAAGCATTTCTGGCACTCTAAAGTATGAAGAGCCATCTGAGAGGAAAATAGTCCACTGGAGGATTTCTCAGGGTGAGGGAACTAGCTACAATAAGGACTATGAAACAAGATGGTCGCACTTAGCATTATAGTAGAAAGCATGGTTCATGGGAGATTTCTGGATGTAGAATACAACATCCATTACCCTTTTGTACCTCTGAAAATTCACCATGCTTCTGATAAATCTTCACCATCCTTATCTCGATCAGAACTTCTGTATTCAAAACAGAATGAGAACTTCTCACCCAACCAGTTCAGGATCCCACAAGCAAACCCTCTGCATAATTAGAACTAAAATAAAAATTTTATGATGGAAAGCCAAGAGAAACACCTGCCTGGCACACTCCAGCTGTTGTACCTAATATGCATGCTCTGTGCTTAACATTTTTTATTGATTCACAACTTGCAAATCTTTCCTGTTGTACTTTTCTATTTAATCATCAGCACCTGCCTGGTAATGGACTGAAGCAGCATGAATGTGGCATGCTGTCCATTTTGAGGATTCAGGTTGGTAAAACTGCTGCAGTCTTAAAAGCAATAAATGGGAAGTGGTAATACACAGCAGTAGAAACATAGTACCTCCTGCAATACAAATTGCTATTTGTATTTAAAAATAAATCTGAAATAAACTATTCACTGTGCAGTCTTGTTAGATGCTTCCCACAATAAATCTAGCAATGGAAAAGCCTCTTTGGCAGATTTCATCTGCCATAAGATTTAGCTGGCAGTGAATTAGACAACCCTAAGGCCACTCTTTTGTTTGTTTTGGTTTTTTGTTTTTGTTTTTTTTTTTTTCTCTGCACTGCTTTCCCTTTTCAGTCCACTTTGGCTCATCTAAAATTCCCAGTAATGTCATTGGAAATACTGCAAGAGGAGGATTGTAGAATCTGACTCCTCAGGCAAGTGCCTGAGTGTATATCTGCAACTATCCCTGAACAGGCTTGTTTGAAGCAGCTCTGGGCTTGGGGGACACCACTGGGACAGTGAACGTCCCTTCACACTGGCCACTGCTGCTCTCCCAGCAAGGAACTTGCTGTACCTGAGAGCAGCCTGGCTCCAGTGAGCTCAGTGCTGCCGGGGCTGTGCTGCTGGTCACTCTCCAAGGTGACAGCAGTAAAAGGATTTTTCACATCTACTAAGTACAGGGAGCTCCTACGAGCTGTTAACAGACCTAAACCCAGTGAATTACAGAGGATCACGTCTTGCAATATTTGACCTAAACAGGCTTGGCTCACACATGTCTAGCAACTCAATTTTGACCTTAAAACTTTGTCAAGTATTTAATGGGACATGGCTTGTGCAGTGTAAAATCTGCCTTTAAAAATGTATGCCAGATCAGTTCCCCCTTGGTGTGCTGGAGCACATGGCCCTGTGGCAGCTGGAGCACAGGAGAGCAGCAAACAGCTCCTGAAAGAGCCATTCCCCAGTGGAGTGTCAGTCCTTTTACTCTGAAATCTCCAAATGCATGTATGTGTGGAAAGTTGCTGAGTTCCCTTGAGTTAACTAAAAGCTTCTGCTTTTGAAGGTGTCTGGTGAAGCTCTTCCTGCCTGTATTCCCGGTCTTGCTGAGGATGAGCTCTTTGTGATTTGCTGGAGAAAAGTACTAACTGCAAGGCACATGGTGGCACTTCTTTGTAGATCTTTTGTAAATCTTTCTTTTTTGTTACTACCTGGGAGTGCCAGGTGTTCTACTTACCAAATGCTCTTGATTCCCTGTATGCAAACCTGCTGGAAGACATGGGGATTTTTCTGGAATAAATATGAAGAGATATTCCCTTTGAGTTTCAACCCCATCAGATCATAAAGTCTACTTGTAAGTTACAATAAAAGGAGGGTTCTGCATCTCTTTAAGTATGCAGTATGAAAAATCAAAATATTGAGAAGCACCAGGTCTACCTGACTCATCTCATGCATGTCCAGATACTATCCCAGTTTGTGAAGCACACAGCAGTCACATCTGCAGAGCTTCTCTGAGGGAAGGAGTGCCTGAAATAAATCCCCGGGTACAGTCTTGCCATTTCTGTTCTAAAAAAACAACCACAAAAAACCCTACTTACCCCTGGAGACCTAATTTTGTTCTATAGTACAAACTTTTAGGAAGCTGTAAACAGTTTCTTTTTCAAAGAGCTTGCATTCTAAGCTCCTGATCTTTCCAATGCCTACGTGCTTGTTTTTTTTTTTTTTTTTTTTTTTTTTTTTTTTTTTTTTTTTTTTTTTTTTTTTTGTCCAGTTGAAATCCACGAGATTATACACATGCATAAAGCTATGCCTAAACTTTTGTCACATGAGCGCAAAGATAAAGGTAGGATGTGAGACAGGAAGTATTTGTTATCCTCATTTTGAAGATGAGGAACTGAAGCACAGCAAAAAATGAGATTCTGATCTTCCACAGAGGGTAAATGTGCTTAATTCTTAAGCAGGAGTAATTTCCATCAGGTTTGCCGCGCCCTCGGGACTGAAGAGTAAGGTCTGGATTCCAGCGACTGTCTCTGTCACCGATTTTAAGTAAGTTACTTCAGTTCTGGTCCGGCCGTTAAATTCAAGTGCACAAAAAGCGCGGGACGCGTTTTGCGGGATGCCAAAGACTAGGTTGAAGTAAAGAAGTGTAACCTGACCCATTAGCTCTGGAGGGTTACAGGTGGATGTCTTCACCTGACGGCCTGTCACTCTCGGCCGTATCGCTGTGCCTGGTCGCTACCTGCCGTGCGGGGACACCCGAGTCCCGGCACCGAATGAGCCCGGCCCCGGGAGCGTCTTTGGGGCGGCGCGGAGCCCGGCCCCACTCCCGCGCTCCCAGCTGCGCCCAGCTGGCGGGGCGCCCCGGTA
>WEIU01000328.1:27946-54783 GCA_013389925.1 Aegithalos caudatus | reverse complement strand
TTTTTCTTTTTTCTTTTTTTTTTATGTGAAAACATTGAGCCGAACATACAGCTTGGGTGTAATTCTGGCGTTTTAGAGTGCTTCCTTAAAATTTCAGAGATGAGTAGCCATGAGGAGCTGGCCGAGGAGTATTCATTGATTCAAATGCGGATTGGTCTGTGTTCTCCTCGAGTCAGCTACAGCACTTAGGTTGAGTCAAAGCCCGCGTTCCGAGTGCTTGCGCCTGTAGTTTGCAGAGGAGAGGCAGGTACGGAGGTCGTAAAAACTATTAGGAAATTGTAAAATTAGCAGCCCCAGTGTGCTTGAGGGGAACGGCAGTAGAGAAGTTGCTGACTTCCGAATAGCGGTGGCACCAGAAGTTTTCCTCCTTGCCATACAGCCTGTCACAGCTGGAGGGTTTTTTCACCCTGCACCGCAAAGTTACCCTGTCTGTGAAGGGACGGTTTCGCTCTGTTGTCGTTGCTAAAGAAGATACGTGTAGTTAGAAACTGTGTAGGTGAAGAAATGAGTTCCCACTGCAGCAGTCGGTTCTAAGGAAACTTTAAATTTTGTGCTTCAAGAAACCTGATTACATCTTGGATTGCTTTTCTACCTTGGTTTAGAAGGTATGGTATCGCTTCTAGACATGGTGCAAAGCATTCTGCTTTCAAAATTGTCAGTAATACTGTGTCGTAAAATTCTGTAGTGTATGATTGCAAATTATCGCAAAAAAGTGATTTTTGTGGGATGGAAGAATTTTTAGACCTGTATGGCCACTGGCTTAAACTATGTAAATTGTTGTAAAGGAATATAATGTTATTTCTTTTTAGTTTTTCTTTCTTTTTTCTTTTATTTTTTCTCTTTTTCTTTTTTTTTTTCTTTTTTTTCTTTTCACTGAATCTTAGTGCAAGAAGTGTTTTCAAGGACTTTGTGTGGAGGCTAGAAGTTAGGATTTAGAGCTTCTTTACTATGTATTTTTCTTTCTGATATCTGGATGGTACCAAGGTTACATTGATAGCCATTTACTGTCCAGATGTCAAACCCTACCCAAATTAAATAAACCAGGTATATAATTGCAATTATATTTTGTGCATTCATATTAACAACACATTTTCTAGACTTTAATAGTTTAGTTTTAAAATTCGAAGCTGTAATGCATTGTAAGGTCCAAATCCTTTAAAAGACATGCTTTTTTAGTTTCAGTTGACTGCTCACATCAGTTGTAACTCACACGCACTCTGAAGTACCATGGAGTGTGACTCGCCGTGAAACATTATAAATTATCATCGAAATGTAAAGAAAAAGCATATTAATTCTCTGCACTTAGGAATAACTACTAAAATTCCTTTCAAATACTTGGAAATACTTTATCTGAATCAGCTAAGCAGGGGCATGTTCTGAGTGACTTGTGGTACTGCTCTCTCACCTTGCTAGTGAATTGCATAGTTTAAGGTGTTTGAACCCTTAGTGAAATAAACAAATTAAGGATGCAATGCCTTAACTTCTGAATTTTCCAAACAAAAATTTTGCATTTAGGTAACTTTGTTTATTTTTTGTTCTCTTCTTTACTGAGGGAAAATGAAAGTTCAAAATGTGATTTGTCCATGTTACCATGAAAATGCCCCATTCATGGGTTAATATAACAGTAGGTATAGTAGTTGATACTGTGTCTCTTTTCTAAAGGTTTCATTGCTCCCATGCATAGGCTTCTTTCTAAGATTGGCATGCTCTGCTTTGATTTTAACTCATGTTGGTCAAAAAAAAAAAAGAATAAAAAACACAAGATACACTGCTTAGAGTGCCTTCTGTCCCCATCCCCTCAATTCTTAGCAGAATTCTACCAAGTTTTGGTTAGATGGGTGTATACCTTACTTCTTTATCAAAGCCTTTGAAACTGAAGCCTGGAGACAAGAGAAACCAAGTGCAGACCATGTGCAAGACCAAGAACTTGTAAAACAGTTCATGTCCTTATGACAGCTGTCTGTAGCAGAACTGCAGGGGGGAAGTGTCCAAAATACTGCAGAGCTCTGTACTTTATGTAGTTCATATTTCTATTATCCCAGACTTGCCTCCAACCTTAAATATTTTCTCACAAATCTTAGTATTGGTGACTACCTGTATGCTTTTTTTTTTGCTTTTGAGTAAAGTAGGTGAAACTCAGAACATGATATACTGCAAGTTGATGAAAAAAAAAATAGAAATTATATCCCTAATTATAAGGTAAATTTAAAATGAAAGCCAAAGAGAAATCAGGTTTATCCACTGAGTGAGAAGACTGACCAGACTAAAGTCAATGGAAGTCCAATGCTGGACTTCCCCAGCATCCAGGACTTCAAACCTAGTGCACTGATGCTTGCAAGAGTCCTCTACCTACTGGGTATGGCTTCCAGAGAAAATGACAGGAACACAGAAACATAGTATGAAATTGTACTGACTGTCCTAATTCAGTCAGGAAGGACTGATGGACCTTTGTATTTGAAGAGGAATCACTAATGTCTGTGGGCCAATGTAACAATGGGAAGACAGGGTAGAAGACTTTTTCCCTTTGCCTTTCATCCTCCCAGTAACTGGAGAAACTTAGGCACTGATCCTATGTGCATCCTTTATCCCAGCTGAGTATATCTCAGGCTGCCTACTTAATTACAAGTGAGCAAAGTGCCTTGGTATGTTTTTAGTAGGTCCCATACTCCTGAGTTGCATTAGACAAGCTTATCATACGCCTCAGACTTTCCACCCCAGCTCCCAGCTGCCATTGCTCTCTCCAGGAATGATCTGGTTGCTTGTTCCCTTATATAAACATGAACAACACCTTTGTCATTAGTGTTGCATTCAGCTTATCATTAAAAAATGCAATAATCTCCATCTCAGCATTACTGTAGCAGTTTTCCTTTCCCTTGTGGACCTTAATACTGAAAACCTGGTCTGCTTGCTGCTTCCACTGCATAGCAATGCAGAAATGTAACTGGATAACCAATCCACAGAGTTTTACAACAATGCAAACCTTCTTTCTCATCATTAAAATTGGATAACTCCAAAATGAAGCCAAAAACATTTCCAGACATATTTTATTTGAGCTTAGGTACTTCTTATACAACACCGCGATTTTGCAGAAAACAAGGAAATGGGTCCAGTCTGTATTTCAGCAACAGAAAACAAGGGCATAATGAATTGTATGCTGTTCTGGCAGATAATTTTTGGCAATGTTCTCTCAAAAAGTCCAGAAAATATCGAAAGTCATGGATCCCAGCCTAATTGTGTGGCTCTTTGTCAGAAAAAACTTCCATTGAAGGATTGTGGGATTTTTTTTTCCTCCTATTTTATGTGCAAGAAGAGCTGGGTCCATAATAATTTTTGTTTTTTGGTCAAGATTCACATATGTACTTCATTACATTTTGACCAGTCATTACTTTCTACTATTATTAAAAGTAATAGAATTAGACCAAAAAAAATCATAGTAAAATAGTAGAATTTAGTGTAGCAATAATAGAATCTTTGGAAAATGTTGTCATCCTTGTGAGAGTAAAGCAGGATGTGCTGCTGGCTCCCCTGGAATTCCCCTCCCAAGTGACAAACACTACTTTTCTAGCAAGTATAAAATTACTCAGAAAGAAAGAACACTGGGATATATTATGCCAGTGAGAAGTGGAAGATAAAAACTCTCATCAGTATTTTCTGGGACTATAATTCTATGGGAAGCCTTTTTAAATGCTTGAAACTCAATACAAGAGTCAAAAGAGGAAAGACCATTTCTTCACTGGTACTTTTTTTGTAATCCAAAGATTATTTTTGCTCCCCTCACCCGACACTGGAGTGGAAAAGTGTTTAGAGATGAGTGTGTAAAATACTATCTCAAGCAAGGCAGACAGCCTCAGTCTTGTCAGCTTTATGGCATATTTTAAACAGGAGGCTACTTTAAATGCCTTCCACTCATCCAAAGTAGCTGCAGGAGTTTTCTCTCTCCAATGGCTATCCAGCAAAGTGGACTGACTTCAGCTGGAAAACTCCCTTCTTCCAAGGTCAACTGCGGCTTCTTGCCCCTACAACAATCAGTACATACACCTAACTATAATTCACAAAAATTTTGTTTGCTCCCTAAATTTAACCAATATGTGTACCTCAAGGTATGTTGCAATGTATCTTTATTAAAACCCTGACAACTTCTGCCTCACCCTTCTCCTTCAGAACACAGCTTCCTCCAGGTGGTGAACAAGAGATAATGGGGTTTTTTGCACTAAGCAGGTTACTACCAACACTGTGGTGGGTGCAAAAGTAGGTCCTAGTTCTGAAAAGATACATGCATGTTCTTAGCTTTCTTTGTACCATTGCAAATTCTTGGGGATAGGACCATGCAAGTCTGGGAACTGCAGGGCACGGTCATGCTTCCTATATATAAATGCTTCCAAAGGCTGTTCAGACTGAAGGTTTGGATGAGCACTCACACTGAAATCATCGTATTTTTTAAGCTGTGGGAACTGTCCACTTCTCTTGGATATTTCACTTATTTCATGTAAAAGATTTACATTTCTTCTTCTGATCCCACTTGCTCTAGCTTTCTCAGTGAAAGATAAACTTGCTCTGTAAGACAGATCAGATTCCCTGCTGAATTGCTTCATTTTTTGCTTGTTTCAACTCACTGAGAACAGCAGAGCAATTGCAGTATAAAGCTGGAATTGACCATGGTGGATTTGACCCAAAGTATTTGCAAAGGCAAAGTTAACTAAAATATATAGTGTGGAGGAACTTGCTAATTTCCTTTCATTTTAGAAGCTATTTTTAGGTTTATTTAGGGGTTAAAAAAAAAAAAAATCACACCAATCTCTAATACGGTTATTCAGCCTGGTAATGTCCTTTAATAAACCATAACAATCTGAACAGTTTGAAGGAAAATTAGGAAGCAATTCTGTGATCATAAAGCAGAATTACTGAAACCTTCTGTAATTCGGACAAATCGACCACTGATATATTGCAGAGAATACTTGGCAATAACAATTCTCAACATAAAGAGGTGGTTTTATGTTTTTTCTATTGCGTATTTAGATACACTGTGGTGAGGACATCCTATGCTTTTAAAATCAGATAAATAGATGTATACAGAAAGTACAGTTCTTCGTCTGCTGTTTGCCTCCCCTTGAGTGAGAGCTCTGGAAGAATATCCAAGAGCTCGATTTGGCCTCCTGAGAATATACTGTGTTCTTAGATTGAGTGCCTTAATTTACACCCCTCACCTTTTATAGTCGGTTTATTTGTAAGATGGAAGCGTGTGCGTTTTCTTTGTCCTGGTGAATTTATTCCACTTTTCTGTTTGATTTTTAGTGAATAAAGGTGACAGGGTTTAATGAGTTAATAAAACTTGCCCTTAATTAGGAAAATTGCCTTCATATTTTTCTCATATTGTGGAAACAATTTATAATGACTCTGGTTGCAATTCAAAAACTTGAAGGAAGAACCTTTTTCATATTTGCTGTGATACCAAGTCCAGTAATTTGCACACAAAGTCAATGAAATAATAGATTTTTTAATTATCTCCTTTAGCAATGACTTGTTACATGAATATAGCTCAAGCACGGAAAATGCTAGGAAGAGCACATATGGAAAACACATACATGATACAAGATGCACTTTTTATCATTTGTCAGTGATTTGAAAAAAGAATTCCCAAAGAACTGAGAATTATGCAGGATCTTTGAGACAACTTTTTTTACATCCTCACAATTGTTCCCTAACACAGAAATTAATTTTACATGTGCCAGACATTTAAATGTTTCACATCTGCACTGTTAGCAGAGTTCTTTTCTTAATCTTGTGTGTTGAATTACAGTGCTTCCTTCATTTTGCAGACAGGAGCTCTCCATTGAAATTTCACTGTATGCTCATAATTGTATTGTCAATTCGTGTAGTTAACCAGCATTTACACTAGGCAGGAATAGAGAAATGACTGAATAAACTAAACATCTCCCTTGACTATGTAGAAAATGCTGAATACAGAATTAGTGCAGAAGGAAAAAAAAAAAATCCACTTAGTTTTAACCTTTTGTCTTTTTTAATGCAGTCCTTTAAAAGACCTGGAGGTATTTGTTTTGTTTTTTGAACAAAAATGGAAGGACATTGAAGTGCTCATTACGACTCTCAGTTTTCAGAAAAGACCACCCCTCACCTTGGTAGTTATTATTTACATTGAGCTGTGTGATGAGGCGGAAATTAAAAATAGAATTAAAATGGTTCTAAAGTAGAGTCATTCACAGAGATTGTGAAGTGTAGCATATTAAATTACAATAATAAAGCTAATTATCAGCTGCTTGCTGAGATATTGAATGCTTTTAATTAAAACGAGTTTGTAGAATTCTAGCAGTTTTCTTCAAGTATTTGAAGATTGGTTATACAATACAGATTACATTTTTTCCATGTTTAACAGTCTTCTGTTGCATGTTTAACCATATTTAGCACATTTGCACATGAAGTTACAAGTCTGTTTATATATATTAGCTTTTTGGTTTAAAATGAAGCTAAATGTTAAATCCTAAATAAAGGTGTCTTTATTCACCTCTTCTCTTATAGGGTTGTTGCCCTATATTCCTTGACTTCCACAGATACAAGAGGCTTGGTTCCGCTAGGTTGAGACCCTTTGGTGCAATTAGAAATGCAGCTGTACTATCATTCTGCAGGCAGGTGAAACTCCCAGCTTAAACCCCAAAAGATTGGTGACACATATATGATGATACCACTGCTAATCTGTTCTTAATGTGCACATTCTCCTGTCAGGTATGTTAAGGGCTATAGGAGTTTATTGTGTTTTTCAGGCTACAACCTCCTTTTCCTTTATGAATTTATTTATTAAACTTCTATTTATGTGTCTCGGGTGGTTGAATCTAGGACCCCATTTTAGGAGCTTCACTTCAATTTAGGTTTTAAAGGATTGAGGTTTTACGGTTTTGGTTGTTGGTTTGGAGTTTTTTTGCTAAAGGTGAAGCCTGTGTGATGAGGAGCCAATGAGACATGTCAGAGACCACAAAGACAAGACATGTTCATGCACCAGAGCTCCATTAGAGCCAGCTGCTCCAGTGACCTGTGTGAGCAGCCCCTTTCCTGCCGTGGAGCTGCTTACAGAAGTGATGGTTCTACAGTCAGGCCTTTCCCCAAGGTGGCTGTGGTCATAAAGCTGGGGTTTGCCTTTTTGCTTGTTTTCAGTTAACCCAGAGTTGCCACCACTGAGGAATGCATGTTCTCCTCACTTTTTATATTTGCAAAAGCACCTGCAGAGCACCAGGTTCCTTGTAGAAAGTTTATTTACCCTCCCCTCAAGACTTTGTGAGTGCTTATTTTCTGCTTTGAGGTTTCATGGATGTATACCTACCCCTGCAGTCTGCACTCAAGAAAGAAATGTTCCTTCAGGCACCTTTCTGTCTGCTCAGCATGGCTACATGTAAGGATCATCAGGAAATGTGCAGCTGGATGTGGTGTACACTTGTGGAGTCCCTGTAGCACCAGAGGTAGAGCTCTCTGTAGATGGAAGGACAGCTCTGAGTTTAGGTGTGCTGGCATAAGACCAGAGTGGCTCCACAACTATCAGCATTTGTGATTTCACTTCCTTACCTTGAGGTTCCATTGTGCTGAGTGTGCAGCACATCTTGTCCCAGAGAAGTCAGTACATGCATAGCTTGGGAAACACAGAAGAGAAAAAAGGATAACTAGTCTTTGGCATTGGATTAGGTCATTCCATTGAATCACATCAATGGCCCAATCTTGCGATCTTTTAATATCCTAAGAGAACGGGGTTGTGGAAGGACTGACATACTTACACATGTTTTATATCAGTTGATAAAGCTTTGTAAAAATACTAAGCATTCATTTTCTTGACAAAGAAGTTTACTTTTGAATTTGCTGGGAGACAAAATAATAAACCAAGATTTGCCAATAATTAATTTGCTGTATTCTGAAAGATTAGAAAATTTTGACCTTACAATGACTTCTTCCTATTTACACTTGGAATTCTAAAAGGTCCTAAATCTACTTCTGGTTGCAATTGACATGAGATGTAAATGGAGCAGTACTTCAGAGATTCATGGGGTGTATTTTGTTGTATTATTAAGACATAACATGAGCTATATTGTATAGAAAGTTGCAAGGAGGGAAATTTTTGACATGTAGATTTTCTTCGGGACAAATGCTGACTAACTTTAATCCAAAATTTTTGTGTGATCATTGTCACTTAGTTGCTTCCTTATTTTAAACAAAATCAGCATAACCCTCCAGAAGGGCTGTGTGTTGATCATCAGGTAATTTAAAGTGGCAATATTTGATTCTTTTTCCAAAGGATTGTAGTAGCTTCATCTCCGAATCTGGAATTCATAGTCTGAAGAAGAAAGCGTACAGGTTAGAATTCTTTATCTGAACAACCTTGAATAAATAACTGTATCTATTTTGAAAGGAATTTTATCTGTTTTGTAGCTCTTGTAATAAGGGGCCAAACTTGGAATCTATTCCTAAATAGAAGAATTATCTATTATCACCTAGGTGCTAATCCCTTTCCTGCTGTAAATGTGAGGCAAGTTCAGCATTTGAGAGCAAGATTGTTTTAGTCAGGTGATCCCCCCAGCTTTTGATTTCTAACTTCTGGCTCCCAAATTAGCTGATAACCTAAAGGGATGTGACTGCATTGAAGACAATGAAGCCCTACACACTTCTTACGCTAGTGACAAATTTGATTCATGGGTAAAACTTAAACTGTGAAAAATTACAAAACGTCTTTTTCGTGCCAAACCGAAATAGACTGTAATTTTAGGGTTTTATGTCAGAAACATTTCTAAAACATTGTTCTTTTAGATAAATCATTGTAAAGGTTAATTGATTTACAGATTGATAACAAATAGTGCAAATTCTTATATCCATACATAGGATGTCTTATTTTCCAGACAATGACAATTCTTGTTTCTGCTCATTCTAGAGCAGAGGAAAGGGAGAAAAATCAGGGCATGGTTTCCTATTCATAGATTTACTGTACCAAAGGCAAAAGGATAGATTCTACTCTTATCACTTAAAATTTAACCTAAGACCTGTTATGCTCAGTTCTGGTGTGATGAACCTTTTAATAGACACAGAGCCAAAACCTACATGTGGCCATTTGCAGAACTGAGGTGGGGTGCCAGATGTCCTGTCATAATATCTTTTGCTGATACAGGCCCTAAGCTGAAGTTAGCTGCGATTTCATTAGTATTTACTAGATACAATAGAGTACAGTCTTCCTCTGGGGGGGATTTAAAACACCCTTGAGGATTTTTTAAATTTCTTTTTTTTTTTTTTTTTTCACTTTTATCAGTTTGTGTAGTGCTTGTGGTTCTTGATCTACATTTAGGAACTATATTTAATAGTTCTAAGTAATTATTGGTAAGGAAAAATATCTTTCCATCATCACTTTCCCACCAGCTCTATATCCTCTCAGTGTTTAATCCCTGCGAAATGGATCAGCTTTGCCAAATGTCTTGAAGTCACCTAATTCAAGGATAAATCCTGATGCCAGTTTGATATCTGAGGGTGTGCGTTTCAGGACAGGCCATCATCCAACCTCACAGAAAGCAAGCTAAGACTATTCCACTAAAAAAATACCCAAAAACCCCACAAGAAACTGTACTCCAGTTTACTTTCATTAAAAAAGAAACAAGCCAAACAAGCAAAAAAATCAGCCCTGTAGTTCAGCTCTTCATCTAAGAAATCAGGAAATGGGACTTCTCCATCGGGAAAGTGTTTTCCAACAGAATTCTGCTTCATGACAGCAAGAGGCAGGAACGAGTTCAGCTGACAAGTGTGTGGCTTAAGTTTCAGAAATGCTGAGTGTAAGGCTTGTCATGACAGAGGCAGGTAAATTCAGGAATACAAAACTAGAAGAAACTTTCTCCTTTGCACCTTCTTCCCTTGGTACTCCCAGTCCTGCTGAAGCCCCAGCAACAGCGAGCTGGAATGAAGGGCCCTTCCTGAATGTGATGCCTTTCTGGTGGGTATATCTTGGGGTGGTTTTTTTGTTTGTTAGGGATCACTGTCCTCAGGAAAAAAGTGTAGTAATCAACTGATTATTAGTAACTGGGTGACCCTAGAAGGCAGCAATAAAATGCATTCACGTTTTGTTTTCTTCTTTCTTTGTGTCCAGTCATACTTGCAGGAGAAGCAAGGCATTTGTACCTTACCACCTGCTGTAAATACACCATGCTTCCAGTAACTGAGCAGGCTACAATTATAGGGTTTTCCCTCCTGCAAGAGAAACTGCTTTTCCCACTGACTACTTTATTAAAACTGTTGAAAGCTTTTCAGTCCCATAGGAACTGATGCAAATTGTTGAGTGGAAGGTGGCTTTTTGCATTTTGTAAAAATGGCTGTAGTAATTTCTGAGAACTGTATATAGACGTTAAACAAATTGCTTGTCTGGAATTAAAGTTTAGGTGCAGAATAAAGCAAGATGGAGCATTATTGGATATTAAGCAGTGTTACAGTACATGTGCAAGAGCCAGAATGCTCTGTAAGAATACCCAATGTTTTTTGTAAACTGCATAGACCATAAACTTTTCAACATCCTATCTGTCTGTGGCCCTGCAGCCTACACACTCTCTTTTTACAATTCTGGAATGGGCCTGATGAGGAAAGCCAGTATTTTTAAGTTGGAAGGTGGGGAGCAGTAATATATTGGATCTGAGATGTACTGTTGACATTTAGAAGGAAGTGAGTAGACCATACGATTTATAAAATTGTTAAATACAATAATAGCTGTTAAACTTTCCCACTTCAAATTTTTGGAGAGCAGGTTGAAGATCTTGTTTTGGGAAAAGGATAATCAGGGAAGTTGGGCTAAAAAGGTTATGATAAAGTTGAACCCTTTCCCAGGAGCTCGAACTACATCCTTCTCTGCTTCTATCCCTCAAAAAAATGCTGCTTTAATTCCAGGAGGCAGGCTTGACAGTGCAAGCATCTCAATTACAATGAACAGCAAATAACAGCTTCTCTGCTTGGTAGGATGTGGAGCCAGCCACAGCAGGTGAAGATGTGACCTAACACAACAAAGAATCTGAACAAAGAGCTCGTAGGCTCTTTGTCCCCTCCCCATCTGAGGCTACCTCAGCTGCCCATGCCATACTTCAAGGTGGGACCAAGTTGTGATGGGACTACCTGTTCCAACAGCACATCTGTTATCCAAGGGGCCACCAGCTGTCTGTAGCCAGCACTCGAGCCCTGGGACCTGTAAGGTCCCCTTCTGATTGAGAACCTGAGTTTTGTTTCTGCCCCACTAACTCTCCACACGCTTCTCCCTGGTGCTTGTGGTCACTGGTCGCTGGCTCCTCGGAAGATGGTGTGTCGCAAGCAGAGGGCAGGAGCTTCCTGGTATCGCTTACACTGCCGTGGAGCCAGCCATCTGTCAGCAAAACAGGAAGGCACAGGTTCCTTCTCCCTCCTGGGCTTGTTTCGCTATTTTCGGGAGCCGTACTTCTCCCCATGCAGTGCCAGGCTGGTGGGATCTGAGGGAAGGGCTCCCGGGCGAGTGAGGGGCCAAAGGCTGGAGCTGCTGCTCTGCCCATCTGCTGTGGCTGGAGGTGTATTCATTATTAATGGAGGTAGTGGCTGTTGCTGCTCAGATATGCAGCCCTGCCTGGGTAAATGAGACATTCTTCAGCAAATTGCTTCGGTTTTTGATTGCTGATTGTACGTGTGTCACCAAGCTGACTCAAGGTTCATCGATGCATGCTCAGTAAATTAGAAAGAACATAACTATGGATCAACCAAGAGAATGAATTCTGTGCCTACAATGACCCAGGGCCATTTAATTTTCTGCTTAATTTTGTTGCAGTCAGTTTGCATTTTGGGTTATTATGCAGTAGGAAATTAACAATAAATAACAAATTTGGTTCTCCTGTGCTTGTAATGATATTTTTATAAATCTTTGTAATGCTGTTTTTCAAAGGATCAAGGTCTGTGCCAGTCTGATACTCCAGCAAGTATGCAGGGAGAAAATAAAGAGAAAAATACATTATTCTTCCCAGATAATCTTATAGTTAAATAGCAAAGGGGATTTTTTCCTTTCCCCTTCTTTCTCTTTCTGTGTGTGTGAGGTGGCTTTTTTTCTCTTTTTCTATGTGTGTATGTCTGTGTTATTTTACATTAACATAAAGCTCTTCCTCTCTTCTCAGATAACTTGAGGAAAATGGAAACAGATGAGGCTCAAGATATGTCCCAGGTTTCAGGTGAGGTCCTTATTTCTACAAAGAAAATACTGAATTCCTGCTCTTCTTTCTAGCACAGTACAATGTTTTTCTTGTTGTCAATAAAATTGCTTTGGTTCTTTTTTAAAACCAAAGCGGGAATTGAGATATAATTAATGATATCTCTTGATATCAAGCCCAGTGGTGCATGGATTTTCTAAAAGGGACTATGTAAATAAAAAAGTCAAGGGAATATAGAAGCATAGATGTAATTTTGCATTAAACCTGTGGTAGTGTATCCCTAAAGCATGGTCGGGTGCACGTTTACACCATTTCTTTAGGGAGCAAAATTCCGATTGTTACAAAGTAAATATAGAACAAATGAAGTTCACCAAGTGGGAGAGGGGCAAATACTAATGAAAAGCAAACAAACTGTATTTACCATATAGGGTTATTTGACTTTTTTCCAAAGCATTCAGTTTTACTTACACATTTAAAAACAGAAAGGAAAAAAAAAGTGGAGTCAAAAGAACAAGAAGAAAAAAAGAAAATGAGAGCTGATGGGCATGAGACTTTATGCTTGTAATTGTTTTTGTCCAAGATGATATTTTGAAATATGTTTAAATGGCAGAGAATTTGGGATTCTAAAACTTGCCCCGTAGTCGCATTAATAGGATTTTGCAGTTTTACCCCATATTGATATTCCTTGGAGGTATCCTTAACTTCCTTGGAAATTGGTTCCTTAAAAAACTGGCTTAGTGAGATAAGACATTCATATTGTTGTGCCTCCGCAGTTAAAAAAGGCCCAGTTGTCTTTCCGGGTTTCCCTAATGTGTTGGCAGCTGCAACGGTCGATGGCTTTCAGTTTTCACTTTTAGTGCTCAGCCTGGAACACGACACCCCTGTCACTGAGCCTACTCACAGCAGACACCTGGGTGTGTGGCTTCTCTAGGGGGGTCCAGCTATAGGAGGTAGCTGGTAAAGGTCTGGGCACAGTGTGGGTGACCATGTCACTGGGTTTTCCTGAAATATATGAATACAGTTTTCTTTCCTCCTCCCGTTATTTTTGCCTCCTTTCTGAAAAATTTTGTCAAAAATTGGAACCCAGAACTTCCAATGTCATCTGAGAAATAAAAATCAAACGCATTTTCTGTATACAGAAGAGCAACAGTATAATAATCTTTCATGCCAACAGAAGTTTTTCAGTAATGTTAATATAGGGAAGTCATTCCGAGTTAGCCCTGTGGAATCATGTGGCGCTTGCTCCTCAGGTAACAAAATTTGGAATTGTAACTGGCTAAACTTATACATCACTGCTTTGTTGCATGTTGAGCCAAACTGTAAATTAAATAAAATCTGTCCTATACATGCGGTTCCTGGAGTATTTGTGGCCTTAGGAGAAAAAGTAATGGGGTTTTAGTAGTTTATTCACTTTGGATCTGCTTGGAGCAGTGAGAGGCACCACGATTTGAGTCCAGCTCCTCCGCCTGCTGCAGAAACCCTTTCCTGCTTGCGTGAGCTCTTTTGGGCAGGAACGCTGACCTCCTATTCCTCTGCAGCAGCACAGGCTACCCTGGATACCCCCACCTAACCATTGTGGTATTCTTTACCGTGGTGTGAATTTGAGCTTCACACCTGCTACTTCTCTACTAGAGCCTCGCTTGTTTTTCTTTTGAAATGACGAGTAACAAAAGGGAGATGCTGCCTTAATTGGGTTGGTAGAGCAAACGCTTCACATTCCTCATGTTCTGCCTCTCCCCTTCAGAGGGAAAACTTAAAAGGAACTTTACCGTTTTGAATGTTTGTATATATGTAAATATATACATAATAGATGTATATCTATAATTTGTAGACCTTAAAGTTTTCTGAAGTTGATCCACTGTAGTATTTTACTGTGCTTTTTAGCTTTTCTAGCATATCACACAATAGTACTATTCTGTGATGAGAGAGGGTTTTCTTGAAAAAGAAAGTTACCTTTGATAAGAGGGAGACCTACACAAACAGATTAAAGAAAGTCTGCTTTGAACTCTTCCTGCCACTGAGCATCTGGTACTTTCTGTGAGCAAAGGCTGTGACTTGTATTGGGTTGTTAGCTGGATTTATGAACAACTGGCCAAAGAAAGAACTTCCTAATTTACCTTCATTTATGTTAAGAGTTATGTGGGAATTTACCTTCTGGAAATTAACATTTGTCAGATTAGATTCAGTTACTGGCTCTTTGGAAGCTCTTCCTTGACCTCAAAAGTAGAGGATCTGGAGGTACAGGGATGTTACCTACTTTCTCCTAAGTTGGTGAATGCAACCCAGGAGAAGGAAGTAGGTAACATACAGTACTGATGAAAGGAATTTTTCACCTTATATTCTCCTGGGTTTCTACTTGCTTCTGGGATGCTTCCTTGCATGATAAGGCAGCTCTGCTACAAGTTGGGAACCAGTTAAACAGCTGCACAGTTTCAGGAGTGTGAGATTGTCCTTTCAACTGTAAAACACTTTTTTATTTCTCCTGTTTTATGAGTATTGCTTATCAGATAGCTGTCTCTCTGGGCCTATGGAATTAGGAGACTTGGTTCACTAGCACACTTAGTTCTGTTTTAAAAAAAAATTAAAAAATAAATTTGGTTTGGTGGGTTTATTTGGGGCTTTCTGTTTTGTTTTTCAACCCAGAAATGAAGAAGGTCTCTGGAAACAGTCACTCCAGCTCAGGCGTGGTGTTGTGCAGCCATGTGCTTTATGCAGCTGCAGCTGACTCAGGTGTGGCAGCAGCCAGCCAGGCCAGGAGAGTATAAAACTGACGTGAGTGAGCCAAACTCTCTGTGCACACAGGCATTCCCACCTCAGGGAATCCAGGCATGGCTGACTCCTTGAGGAACTGAAATACTCTGTGACTAGCACAGAGTTCACACTTTTTATTTTTCTCCTGAAAGTGATATTTCATGAGACAAGCAGTTGCAGTTCTGAAATGAGGAGAGAGCTGACATACATTTAACCAAATGGTATCCGGCACCCATACAAGAGAGTCAGAAAACATAGATAATATCTCACTTAACAAGCAGTATTTTTCCTGCNGGTGTTTTTTTTTCTTTCTTTTTTTTTTTTTTTTTTTTTTTTTTTTTTTTTTTTTCTTCAGTTCTAGGGCCTAACAGTTAAGGAAGGTGAAAAAACAGTACAAATGTTTCCACATCTAACATTAAGAGATCTCCTAGAACAAACCAGGTTGTGCTGCACTCTGCAAAAGCAGGAAGAGGAAACCCTCAATATTAAATACACAAACACCCAGCATTAGTTTTTGAAAGAATAGGGAATGAGATTTCTATAAGACATACTGCCCTGGCTTTCTTTTCAACAGTCATAGCACCAGCAGCACCATTCTGGCAGGAACTGAATCACTCTCAGGTCTGGATGTACATGTTAAAGGAACACCAGGCTAAGGACTTTGACAAAAATAAAGGATACTAAACCCTTATTGAACTGGGCAGCTTTTTCCCTTCTTCCCTTCAAGTATATTTCAAGGGCAGACATGAGGAAACTCAAATAGAGAGAAGTTGAGGGTCTTGCCAGGCATCACTGATAGGTTAGGGTCTTCTCTGACTATTTTTATACAGAAATGGCAATGTTGAAAATCTGAAACCATTTTACAGAGATGCAGATTGAAATGAAGGAATATTTGATACAGCCTGCAGTTGTAATTCTTTCTGTTTATGACTTAACAAAGCAACACACATCACTGACAGTACCAGAAACAGAACTTCAATTCTACAGCTAAGGTGGCTCTTCATAATAATTAATTAAAAAAAAACAAAAAAAAAACCACCCCCTTCACCCCAAGATTAGATTATATTTTTTATACATCACTTCTTATGCTACTTTGTTCTGTTATGTGACTTTTGAATAATTTCCCCAGTATTGGTCACTAGGTATTGGGGTGGGATTTAGCTCCTTTTCCTTTGACCAACTGTTGTTCTGGGCATGTCTGTTTGAAATTAAAATGAAAAGCATTCCCACCTTTCCTCACCCCCCTTCCATTTCTAAATTCAGTGGCAAACGAATGCTAGTGAGATTGTGTATGTGTAAGATTGCCATGCAGTAATGAACTTACCATGGTGTAATGATTTAGATGCAGTTAAAGCATGAAATACAAATACAACGCTCTAGAATCCAAGAGACAGAGCTCAATAAATGGATCTATTTTAAATCAACTATTTTTACCCTGTCTTTTTGCATGTAGGGATTTCTCAATCATGTGTAATAAGAAGAAATTAAATTATATTAAATGGGTCATTAAAGACAAGTTTTCCAAGTTTTCTTAACTGCAGTCTACTGCAAAGAGGGAAGCAGACCTGATCCCCAGCTTCTTCCCCACCAAGTCCAAGAGGCGAGTCTGATTCATACTGGGCAAACTGCTATTAATGTAACAAGTAGAAGACTGATACCCATTTAGTGAACCAAAGGGAACACCACTGCAAATGTACTCTTCTGCTAACAGGTTTCTATTCCAAAGAGACTGCTCTGACTTCAAAGTATCCTACTTAGACTACGTATTGTAGGATGCCTAATAACACACTTATAAAGATATTATTTTGTCTGTTATCTGTTATTCCGTAGTTCTGGGATTATGCGTTTATATTTTTAGTCAAAAATATTCTTCAGGTTTTTAGGATAATTGTTCTTCTCAGCCAAGACTCAGTCAAAGCATCAACGTCCATTGTTGTAACTGGGAGCTCAGTTTGATCCTTGGAAAATTCAGGTAGCTTTGGATTAGTGTTACTTTTTAACAAATTTCCTTAACTTGCATGTAATGTGAATAGAACTGCCAGGCTGTTCCTTGCCCTCTAATTAAAACTATGGGGTTTTTGGTTTCTGTTTTGTGTGGGGAAAAATGTGTTGAACGAGCTGAAATATTTCAACTGTCTCTCCTCACTTTTCCATCTTATCTTTAAGAGATACCTCAGCTTGGTAGGTTAGGACTTGCAATGGAAAGTTGCTATCAGTTCTGTAAGTTCCCTACATCCCAGAAATATGAAGAAATAACTAATAAGGAGCTAAATAGGGAATGGTAAAAAAAAAAAAAAAATGAACTTACTTCCTGTTTTTGTTTTCCTTTGCTGTGAAATTCATATTCCCTGTTGTCCATTTATGCCACCTGCCTTTGCTCTTGCACTGACATCCAGTGGATGTGATTTTGCCCATTTAAGAATACCCGACAGAAGCTGGGTATGAGGGGGACCTTACTAAATCATCAGTTAGTCCCCCTGCCATGGCAGAACTGTTTCTTCAATGGCCTGGAGTCCTCTGGCTGCAGTTTGGGATGGTTCACCTGATGCTGCTCAGTGATTATTCCACAGTTTGATAGGTGTGGCATTAAAAATGCACTCACACTGTCATTTCATTCAATTAAACATAGGTTTGTGCAAACGACCCAAAATAGCTTATTGGGAAGATGACTTAAACTACCTGTCATTTTTCCCCATCATGATCAGTATAGATGGGCAAACACAATGTTTTGATCCGTTTGGGAGGAAGGGAGGAAACCACTCACTTCATTCAGATCGAGGCCATAACTAGCACCTTTAAACTGCTGTCACTAAAGTAAGCAATATTTGGTTTAGTTTTTCCATTTCTGCTAAGTATTTTAAAGTTTAATTGATGTTTGTGTTTTAATGAGAGAATTCTCGTTAGGAAAAAACCCCACTAATTTACTAAGTCTTTGTGCCATACAATTACTGCCCTTACCAGTGTGCCAGTTGCCACAGGATGTCTAACAGATTTCATCAATGTAATTTGGTAACATCTCCATTTTTGAGACAAGGGTCTTATGTGAACATTCCTGCATTAGAATTTTGCTCTGGGTCTGCTCTATTCTTTGTTATTCATGCAAAGGCCAGTCTTTCAGTAATAGTCAATGAAAGTAATCACTTAGATAATTCCTTCAGTAGATGTTTCCAAGGCGTGCTTTTGTTAGAGATGTATGCAGTCATTTTAAAAGAAGTTCTGCAAGACAGTGATAGTACTGTGGGCAGGAGATTTATGCTGTGACTGGGGGCTGAATCAAGAAACTTGACCATTTCTGGAAGCACAATACTTAGCAAGAGAGTTCTTTATCTTACTGTATTGTGTTCAGCAATAAAACAGTTCCACAATACCTACAATGTGTTAAAGCACTAAACTACATCTGCAAAACCTTGTGTACTCAAGATATTGGGGCTTGTTTCCTATTTGCAAATAGAAGACTATAAAGTCCTCGAAGTCATGTGTTTACTGAACTATACCAGTAATGATACCAGAGATGATTGTGTGTGTTTAAAAAGTCCTGGTACCTACAGGCACTTCACTACCTGTAGGCACAAGGACCAGCCAGAGCTTGATCTGTGGGTACCAGTGAAACTTGCTGGCATTGTAGCTGAATTTTTAGTTGAAAATAAAACTTTTTTTTTGAGGTAGTTCTTTTGGAGCCCCAGAATACCTGTGGGTTAGACTTCACTATGTCTTTGAAGCATATCTAGACGTGTTGTCAAGGAGAACTTGTGGAAGAAAGAAGAGTTTTTACGAAGGATGCCCATTTGACAGACCTTTGTAATCTGTCTGTCTGTGTTGCCCAAATTGGATCTTCTGAGCATAGCAGCCAGAAAACATACATATCTCACAAATATCCAAAAGGCTAAGGCTAATAACTGTGTATTCAGACTCAGTAAATTTGTTGGAGACATTGACCTGCATTGTTTAAAAAAAATACAATTCCCCTGTATTCATATGAAGTTTTCTCTGTAGGAGAGTAGGGTTTGGTCCTAAGAGGATCATGCTTTCATAGGGGTTGGGGGGGCATTAAGTTTTATTTGGTTTGTGGTTCCTCTTATTGTACTATTTGAGGCTAATCTGACAACTAACTGATGCTCTCCTCACTATTAGGAAAGGAAAGTCCTCCAACTAGTGATGTCCCTGATGATCCAGATGAACCTATGCCTATACCAGAGGACCTTTCAACTAGTACTGGAGGTCAGCAGAGTTCTAAGAATGACAGAATCTTGGGTAAGATGACAAATACACTCTGTTAAGAAATACTAGTAGGTGATATAGCACTAATGTTAAATTACTTTTTCACAAGTTGGTAAACAAGAATGTCCTGTGCCTTTTCATCTTATTCAGGTGCATAGTGTTTTCTGTGCAACCTTTTCTTTGGGAAAGGCATCTTCATCCTAAAGATCCTACTATTTATCTTCTTTCTAAAGCATGATTGTTGCATGAAATTCTCCCCAGAAGATTTCATTCTGTTAAGGAAATGGAATTAAATATGTGGTTCCAGGTCAAAATTATATGAAGTCAGATTCAATTAAAATTCAATAAAAGCTTAGGTATTTTTATTATTGTTTTTATTATTAATTTTAATTCTATCTTGAATTTTATTGTGTTACCTGCTATTGAGATTTCTTCAGAAACGCATATTAGAATATACATACTATTTATATAGTTGCAATTCATATATCGGATCTCCATTTATCCTTGATTTTTTTCATGGGAGAACTTTAGAAAACACTTGTCCTTTAGATAAAAATCCACAATTGATAAAGACTGTTGGGTTAAAATTGTTGTCCAGAGATGACTGTGCAAAATGCTGATTATTCTTAGACTGACACCAAGGACTAGCAATGCTGCTGACTACTGCATGTACCAGCTCCCATGTCCTGCACTAAAAAGACTAAATATTTCTTGAGCACCATGCCTGTTTCTTAGTAGGAAGGAAAAAAAAAAAAAAGGAAAAGAGGGAAAAAAAGCACACTGACTCCCAGAATGCTGTGATGGATGCCCTGTGTGATAAAAATATTTCTGTAAAGGGGTGACTATCAAAGTACAAGTACGTACCCACAAATAAAAGCATTGCTCGTTATTCTTACATTCTTACATTATTGTAAGAGTAAGGGTAAGGGTGGACGATTTACAGAAAGATGGCAAGTGCCTTTAAATATTTATTGTCAAAGGAAATCCAGTGAAGAATAGTAGGTGGAAAGGGAGTCACAGAAGGCAAAATAATGAATTCAACATAATACAGAAGGATGGTGTCAGCATTAGGAATAGAACCTACTCCCAAATTCCAGCAATAGCATACTGAGTGCATCATCTTCTGCATCTTCATTTTATTTACCTTTTGATCCCCTTTTATCAAAAATGTGAACAAAAATTTCAGCTCCTACGTGCATATTGACATACTTTATGAAAAAAATCATATTTAAAAATGCTTTTTAACAATCTGGTCACTTACTAAATGCTTTATTTTTCAGTCCAAAGATCTTTGGACAAAATCTTTCATTAAGTGCTTGTCTATCAACAGTAAAAAGAGTTGTCTTCTTTCTCCCACAGTAACTAACCCTATATTTAAAAATATTTAAGCCTTGAGTCAAAAATTAAATTTTTAAGTTCTTTGTTCAAACCCAAACAGGACTTTTCGTTGTGTTGAATCTTCTTTAATATATACACAAATATCAGCAGACCCAGCAAAGTTGAACTTGGTATTTGTGATGATGTAATGATTCTACCAACAGTTCAGTCATATATCAATATGTACACATATTCTAAATATTATAAGTTCCATCTGTTATTCTCATTACTCAGCAGTAAATACAGATTTTCCATGTCCTGACATTAACAATTTTTCTACAGCCACTTTCTCTACCCGGAGCTCTTTTGTTTATAAGGGTTACATCTTGTAGTGAGATATTTACCATAGTCAACAGAAACAAAGATAATTCACAATACTCTGCTTTATGGATGATCTGTAGGTATCAACTCCAGTGCTTGCAACGTTTGTCTTTTCTGTAAAGCTGCATACACTTTTAACTCTTCTATTGCTCCTTTTTTGCTAGCTTTCTGAAAAAAGTATACTAAAAAATTAATACTCCCTTTTTACAAAGGGGGTCTGAGCACATGCCCCAGGTATATCAGGAGCCATATGATTGCTGTGCACATTCTGGATCTTCATCAAAGGAAAATCTCTTAGGAATAAAATAACACCTTAGGAGTGGTGTTTGGCCTATATGATGCTATAGGTGTGTTAGGGCTGAAGGGAGCTGTCTTGCTATGTAGGCAGTGGCATGGCAGTGTAGACAGACTTGGTGTTTAGTGCAACATTGTCACGGCAAAGTCCCAAGATCTGTTCCTCACTGCTATTTATCACCAAACTTTGGTAGAGAAGAATGATCTGAAAAGGGAGTTTGAAGATTGAAAGATAGACAGGAGAGCATTGTGAAGACCCACTCATGTTATCTGTGTGCATCTGGCAGGCGGGAGCAAGATTGTGGCCTGTGGTAACCAACAAGACCCTGCATGAGCAGATACGGCCAGCTAACAATTTCTGTCTGTATGACTTTCCTAATGTCCCATCTGCTTCCTTCATCCAAAGGGAATCCCTGAGCATTTGGATTTATTTCAACATAGGATTTACAGTGCATTCCACCTAACCTGTAACACCCTGAGAGATCAGCTGTCCATACAGCATACACCAAGGAATTTGAGTCAGACGTTTAATGAAGAGCGTCTCTACATTCTGGAGGAATTTTTGTACATGTAGGGCTATAGAGGAAATAACGGGAATTGCAAGTTTGTTAAATGAAAAGAATAAATACTTACCTCATCCTACTGAAATTAGGTGAGATATCTGGTTTTAATTGTAATCAGGCTGTGAGATAGAAATGTTCAAGTGACAGCTTGCTTACTCAGATTTGTGGTAACACTTAATGAAATAATTTTTAACCCTGGAGTCAGAAGTCAATTGAGCATTTCAAAGGTCAAAAATTACAGGAAATAAGTTATTTTTAGAAAATAAAGATAGACTCTACTCCTCCATGTGTTTTCAAAAATCTCTTTTTGTGCTTCTTTCAAACCTGTACTGAGACTTTAATGTGGTGCTACAAGCTGATAGCAACATTTGAAATATTTCTCCTGCTCTGAAAAGAAGGTATTTAAGTCCAGATTTTATTGGGTGCCTTCAGTTTTTGAATTATCATTGAAAATTACTAGTCAGGGTGCAAATTTCAAAAAGGCAGTACCATGGGGATCATGAAATGTGTCTTGTGTCCCCAAGCAGGGGGGATGCCCAAAATATGGGCTTCTTCTGACCAATACAAAAATGATCAATGGTGTGAAAAGGTAATTTATGGAAGTAAATCATCAACAGTTTGTAGTAATAACCCCAAGTAGCAAAGCAAGGCAGAAACATATTTGAAGAGATGTTCTGGTCACCAGCAAGACTCTTCATTTCCTTGATGAGCTTACTATGATTTTAATGCTGCAACCCCCAGAAAGCCACTATGTGTTGAGCAGTTTCCTTCTGCATGCTTAATTTCTGCTGCTCTGTCCAGTAATTCTTCCTTCCTTGTCCTATTCTCCACCACAATTTTATTTCTCAGGCTGATCTGGCACCTATAACATTTTATTATTTTCTTCTTATTCTTTTCACCCATGTGCTCTACAGATAGTTTATCTAGAAAACACAGTGAACATTTTCTGCCAAGTATGAGGTCTTCACAGCTCTTTAAGGCTGTAGAGATTCTGTTGTATCATCTCTCCTAAATATCCTTTTAAAGTCTTGGTCTGAATTACTTAGAAATACACATCCCACCGAAAGTCCATTCCAGTAAGAATTAGTGCTTTGCAGCCTATTTTGAGCAGCCCTATTTCCCATGCTACCCTATTGGAAATATCATTTGATAATTCTCAGTATCCCCACGTTTCAGGTTAAATGTGGTGTGCACCTTTTGTGGGTGATCAGTACTGAACATCCTGTGTGTGGTAAACAGCTGCAATTTAGGGCTGTTTGTGCTCTGAGACTGTATCCTAATTCAAGCCATGTGTGGGAAGTTAATGACTCAGTGAGCTGCAGATCAGACCCTACTTCATGGAGAAAGAGCCATTTGCTGCAGTGGTGGCATTTGTCTAGAAATGTAGGCAATGCCTTCCTTTATCCTTAACTGCCCATTCCATCACTGAGTAAAAAAAGCTATCTCACAGTGCTAATGGCCTCCAAAAGAGGCTGTGGGCTCCCCATTTCTGCACAAATAGCTGTCTGGTGCTCCAGATGACCATAAACAGAAGACAGAAGTCAAATACTACCACTGTAATCACAGAAAACAGTCTGGGCCTGGAATAAATAATGTATAGAGACCTTCTTCTTTTTAAGAGCTGGGGAGAATTCATCCCACAAAATTGGGTTGAAATTGTTGTACAATTGACAAGAGAATACCCAGAGTATACCAGTCAAGGTGATCATAAACATCAGTAGAAAACAGACAAGCTTCATATGACACTATAAAGTCTGTTTGTTTAAAATAAATAAGTATGGGAAGAGACATTAAAAGGAAGAATTTTTTTGGACATTTTTTTCTCCCAGTGGGAAATACCACATGATGATATTGCATCCCTCTCACAACTCAAGTTATTGAAGCAGAAGCCTGTGTAGCTGCAGGCTTCAGTGCCTGGCATCACTGGGACCCTGGCATTGCCTTCACACTCTGGGGTCTTTCCTCCCAGCCATGGGGATTCAGAGGTTGTAATCTCATGAGGAGCTACTTACTGATGCAGGCAAGTGTCCCCTCTCTGAGCAGCTTTGATGCTTTATTTCCTTAAAAGGAGCTCAACCATTTGAGAGCATTGCTGAGGGGCCACCAGGCAACCACAACCATTGCCATTACATAAATCTACTGCAACTCACACTCAGCTGGGTGGAGTCAGAGTAAAAGTGTGGAAAGGCTGCAGACAGAGGGGAAAAGCAAGGAAAGATAAAAGGGGAAGTGCCCCACCCCAGCTTGCAAAATCGGTCCTGTGGTTCAGACAGGTCTAGCTCACTGCTGCCCTGGTAATTCTGGTGGGCAGGGAAAGGGACTGAAGAAAAAGACTGCTGGAGCTAAACATCTTTGCACATTCCTCCTTGTGGGTGTTCAGTGGCAGTGAAGGCAGTGTCTTGTGTATGAATAATAAAGTGTGGCACGTGTGCCTGGACATTCAGAGAACCAAATTCCGAGACCTGAAGTAACTTGGGAGGCTGTTTTATTTCCTCAGGTTTCAGATGGATGCTTAAAGGTATGGAAGTGTGTAGAAGCTGGTGATCCTTTGTAAATAATCGGTGATAATTGCTGTCTCACCTGATGTAGCTTTCATGAGAGCAGAGAGAAAATTTCTTTTGAGATGGTTTGGGGAGCTTTGAAAGTTGTCTTTAACCATCTGCAATGTAACAAGGCTTGAAAGTCCAAGTGAGGAGGCTTCTGAAGGAATTGAAAAACTTGAAGCTGAAATATTTTAGGAACTTTTAAAAATAGGGAAGTGGGGAATCTCCCCTCTTGTTTGGTCTGAAGCTCCAATTTCTAACCCCAAAGTCACATTCCCCAGTATGGACTGGTATTGTATGCTCTGAAAGCCTGCCAGTTTCATGTATATTTTTTAAGGAGAATGCAGGAGATGTTTTTGTCAGGATTATATTAATTTTGTCTGCAAAACTCTTATTGGCATTTGTATAGAAGAGAGTGGGGATGGTTTCACTGGAGAAGGCATGTGACAAATTTAATTAATGCCCTTAAATATGGCATACAGGATATAAGTTATATTCCAGCCTTCAAAGGGATGTTTTGCATGAGCAGAGTGTGAAGAAGTGTGCTAGAGTGAGGTGCAGAAGACTCGGGTGTATGGGGCCACTGGAAATTTCCTGTTTTTCCAGAGACAAGCTCTGATCTTTGTAATGATTTAGGACTTAAGAAAATATGCATGAAAGCAAATGGAAAAATGCCCTTTTACTGGAGGTGAATTCATCTATCAAATTTAAAAATGCTTGCTGCAAGTAATGCAGGGTGAACATTTTCAGAATAAACTTGCAAGAAATTTGTGGAAGTAAGAGTGACCCAGCCTGGAAAACAGAGATTCTGCAGCCCCAGCGTAGGCTGTGGTGCATTTTGAGCTTTGTTCTCCCAACCCATTCAAACCCACATCAGGCATGTAAAAACCTGCCCTCTTGATGCAACCATAGCACATGAAAAAATCAAATCCTTGAGAACAGAACTGATCCTAAAAAGAGTTGTACTTTTACAGTGATTTTTATTTCATTTTGTGAGGATTTTTTTTTTTAGTATGAGTATTTTTTTACATACTCAGAAGTATGACAGCAGGAAGATTTGTGTTGCCACTGTGTGGCAACATGATATTGCAGGAGGTGCTGAAGCTCTGGGGTTTTTTCTCCCATTTCTACAGGGCTGTGTAGCTTGTGGAACTGCAGCCTATTTCATGAGCACCTGCCGAGTAAAGCTGTGTTTTCAGAAGAGACCATCAGCACAAAAGTCAGGAAAACCCTGGGAACTGTGGAAGTTTTTTTTTTCTTCAGTGTTGGAGAGTGGCAAGCATTGCTTGAATTGGAGAGATGAAGTGTGTTTAGCTGTGGCTTTAGGTACAGAGATTGAGTCTGCTGATCTAAACTGCAGTGAGAGGAAGTTCTCTTTATCTGAGCAGAAGAGATGTGCCTCAGAGATAAGCCCCATTCTAGTTGGGGAGTTAAATTTATCTAGCAGGATCTCAGCAGTGACTGCAGCTCAACTCAGAAACACCAGGCTCTGGCTGGAAGATAGGCATATTTTAAGCTGGGGAGGACTTCTGTAACTTCAACTTGTGAAAATTCAGGTCATTTTAAGGGAATGGTTCTACATCCAAAGGTTGGATGGGCCTCCCTACACCAGCCACCCCTCTGTTCTGTGTTAATTCTTACTTGCTCTTTGTTGTAGGCTTGCTTTATACCTTGAGCAAGTTTTCTTTCTGCCCAACTGTACTTCAGGACTGAACCATGCAACTTAACTGCTGGACTGAGGCACAGTGCAGGGACTACTGGCCTCTACAAAAGTGCTGTTTTGGAACCAGCTGCTCTTTTGGTTTTGTTCAGCCACTCCTCACATTTCTGTAATTTCAGCTCCTGCTATGGTGGCTCCCTGGGAAGAGATGGTTTCTGGCTGCAGAGGATCTGCAGCTGTGGTCTCCCCTCAGATGTGAACTTCCCAGGCTCTGTCCCACATAAAATGTGCAATCACAATGTCCCTCTAGCTTGATCCACCACATCTGAGATTTGCAAGGAAGGATCTGCAGTATGGCCATGCCTCCACAGTTTTCCACAATGTAGAATAGGCCCTTTATGATAAAGAGAGGGGATGGAGGAGCTCCTTTTTGGAGCTGTGGTCCTAAAGCCAGGAGTGAACGCCACTCACTGCAGCAGGACAGAGGTTTGTTCTCGAATCTTTTCCTTTGAGCTCGCTATGTGAGGTTTCTTGAAGCCTCATGGTCTCTCAGGAAAAAGCTTTGCCTGGCAGGCAGTAGGTAGGTGTGACAGCCACCAGTGCAGGCTTAGCCTCAGCATGTCATTTATGGTGAAGTTGTGGGACAACAACAAGCTGTTAACTTGTGAAGGTGGATCAGCTAGCATCCCAGGATTCTGGCTTCCAGAGACAGATTATTGGAAACTGTCATGCCTCATCCAGCTGCCTCCCTGCACAAGTAAGTGAGCAGAGCAGCAGCCCAAAAGCAGGCTGGAACTCAGCCTGCAGTGTGACATCCTGACACCCCCTCTCTCCCTCCCTTGCTTCCTCCGTCACCTATAGGTGGATTCGGTGTTGTGAAGGTTCACAGGGACATAATTCCTAGTAAATTAACCCTGGTGTGTGCTTTTTTTTT
>WEIU01000328.1:0-17693 GCA_013389925.1 Aegithalos caudatus | reverse complement strand
TCTAGGCCATGACAGATGCTAAGGAGATAAACAGCTGTGGGCAGGGAGGAAATACGTCCAGACTGCTCTTTGTGGAAGGAGTTAGAGGAACAGTAGGTAAAGGTTTCCTCTTAAGCCAAGGAGACAAGGGGGAAGCTGTAGTAGCTTCTCAGCTATGGCTGCAATTGGGCTCAAGTTTCACAGGATTCTCAGTGTAGGTTTACTTTTTCTCCACTCTCCCTAGCCCCCCACCACAGGAAGCTCAGGTTGTCTTAAAAATCTGAATATCACTAAAAGTCTAAGAGATTTAAGCTCCCATATAATTTTGATACTTCAAAATTTCTCTCCACTGCCACACAGTTGCTTCTAGTCTGTGTGGTGCTGCAGTGGGCCAAGGATTTCATAGTCTCCCTCTGCTGCAGATTGGAAAGTACTAGCTGAACTATCTCTGGGTTTTGAAATGCCAGTACCTGTCCTTTTTGTTAACTACTGCACTGCTGATGAGCTTACAGGTTTTATCAAACAGTTTGTGAGGATGTGACAAATGCTTGCCTGCACATCCAAGCAAAATAGAGGAAGCTTCCTGAGGTGACTGGATGCCCAAGATTCAGATACAGAGAATGAGATAGTGGTCTAGTTTCTTAGTGGATCAACATTTTCCAGGGTGATCTGTTTTCTGATGATCTATTTTCATTAGTATCTGAAGTTGGGGTGCCTCAAAACATTAGCTGCTTTTGTAAAAATCTTCTGCTGATAAACAAAAGTTAAAATAATTGGTAGACCTATGGAAATGAGTTAGACCATACTTGATTATTCTGTTCTATACCTCATCCAGAAATAAAAGTTTTGATGGGATAATTTCTGTAGTCTGAGTCATAAGTTTCTGATGTTCATAATAGTCAGTTTGGGGCTCCTTGTCACAATTTAGTTGAGTGATTTGAGCTATTGGAGGCTATTCAGTTTAAAAACTATTATTTTGAAAGACTTGTCTCTTGAAGCTCTGCCAGCAAGGTGTTGGCTTGGATGATTTGTTGTTCTAACCAAGTTAAGAAAATGTTTGCCTTTTGAAGTAAGATGACCCAGCATGGTGATTTTGACTGTGAAGATGGTGATGATCTGTGTTTCCAGTGAGTTGCAAATGTCAGATTACTAATTCAACAGATGTAAAATAATTTTAAAACACCTTTCACACTCACCAACCTTAGATATTCCTGAAGAATTGTTCAGAGTTTGAGGAAGTCGCACCTGAGTGGATTGCCTCATTGCCTCTCTATTCTGGAGGCATGGTGATACCTGCACCAGAAACTGATATTTTTAAAATATTGTCTCCTTCAGCTTTTGCTGTGTTTTTCTCTTAGCACTTCACTCAAAGACCCAAGAAAACAGTATTCAACTCAAAGAAGAGGTATCCAATGTCAGGGATGACTTATCATAGCACCAGTGTGGTTAAGGATGGATTCTGTTCAGGAAAGGGAAGGTATGCTTGTTTTTCCTGCAGTAAAAGCAAGAAAACTGCAAGCATGAAAAATGGTCGAGAAGTGAAGAAATACAATAAGTCTCTTAAAAATGTGTACTAAGCTGAGTTTGTAGACTTACAGAATAATCCAGATCTCTGAGTGCCTGAGAGTCTGCCATCATCATTTCGGGTTTCTTGCCATTTCAACATAGAGAACTGATTGCCAGAGAGGGAATACAGGTCTCTGTAGCAAAGCAGTCTCTGTGATAGACAGTGGGAAAGAATTGATACTGTCCTGACATTTTTCCCCTCCGGAGCTATCAGATACATCCATATCCAGAGAATTTATTTGAGATTTCTGTAGAAAAGTTTTTGCCTCTCCCCCAGAAGATATAGATTAGGATTTTATTTTTCTGGAATGTTGAGTAAACTAATCAAATAAACAGCAGTTTAGATTGAAAAACTTTCTCATAATATTTCTAAAACCCACAAAGAAGAATCTTCAATAGCATCTGGAGAAATAACTGAGCGCTCAGGGTTAACAGACCTAAAGCAGGCTTTGTAACTCATCATCAACTTCTTTGCACAGTCCTCACAGAGAACATCTACTTTATCATTCATAAAGTGATGACTGTATTTTATTTGCTTTAGTCTAAAATAAACTTTCAATATCCCTGTGGTTTTCTTCCCCTGTGTCAGATGAGGAGGAGCACAGCAGACTCTGCTCAGCAATTTGTTGTTAGAGTAGGCAAGATAATAAAATTTTCATAGTGTACTCCCTCCCAAGTGCTGAAATGGCTGGGTTCCTCTCCATTTCATCCTCTGACCTCTTCTCAAAAGAGGACGTTGACAGTGCACAGCTTTGGCACGACACCCAAAGGCACCTCCCCAAACCTAAACACAGCTGCTTGGTCTAAATTTAGATCTACTGACCCTTTGACAGCTATGGGGAACTATGTACATTTGCGTAAAATGTTGTTCAAGGCATCATCATGGTAGCTGAATGGTCTCTGGAAAAGTCCCTGTGTCCATTCACTGCTAGTGAGGGCACAGCGCATTGTTAACATCTGTGGACTGTTAACACGCATGGACTTGGAAGGGCCTGACCCTGAACCAGGGTAGCTCTGTGGCACTCCAGGCACAAAAATAAGGATGTGCAAGCAGCTCACTGAGCTGGTACATGAAAAGGGTAGGGTTTGTAAAGAAGGGCTAACTTTGCATTCAGGGCAAGGCAAAATTAGGTTCTCTGAAGAAATATACAAAATAGTTCTTCTCCCTGCCTTTCCCTGAACCACAGAACCAAGGGCACTTCATTGCTCCCAGGTGGTAGTTTTGTTCTTCAGGGCAGCGACTGTTGCCTTCCTCTGGAACTGGACCAATATCCTCTCTGTGTATTCAGATTTCATAGCTTTTCTCTTGGTCAAGGAAGCTTAAAACTCCCTCTCTAGCTACAGTTCACATTATTTATACATAACTGATCACCTTGTCTGGTTTTAACCCTTTTGCCCTTGTTATGGGATGCCCACAGTAACTCCCAGATAAGGACAACTTCCAGCCATTGACAGCATGGCTTCACGGAAGAGCCTGGCTGTCTCTTCCAATTTGTGGAGCTTCTGGTCTGCCTGTTGAATCTCAATATAGTAATTCCTCTTCTCCAAATGCTAATCTTTGCAGGTGCATGCACCCTTCATGTCCTCCCAGCTGCCACGTGCAAGTGCCTTTAGCTAGAATTTGTTGCATTAGTTGAGGATTGGTTAACACCCATGACTTTCAGTAAAGCCTGCTTTGTGGAAGGATTAGAGAAAGGAAATTCCTTATAAATGTTAGAATATCATATATTCTGAGGCTTTGCTTTTCTTGAATAACTGTTGCTGTGTGGGGGAAGAGCATAAGCCACAATGATTGTGCCTGTATTCTTTTTGAAGAATTCAGCCTCAGAGGTTCCAGTCTCAGCATATAAGCATGTGTGTCCACAGACACACCTGTGTGAGCTGAGAATCTTTTCAAGTGTGGTAGTTTTTTTACCTTACTGTTGTGTGTTGTTATTTAAGGTTACTTTGCTTTTTAAAAATTTCCTGCTAAGGTCCCTTTTACTACTCCCTCATCCTTTAATGTCCATATTTCAAAAATCTGGTGAAAGCAGAAGAGACAAAAAAATTGAGGATGAAAAGTGCTGATCTTACTTCTCAAGGCAGAGAAGTGTCAATAAAGTCTATTACCAGCAAACCTGCAGCAGTTCCCTTAGTTTCTCCATCATGAAGCCAGTAAAAGATGCAGAGCTTTTCCAATATAGGAAGCATGGATTACACATACATTTAGAACTTGAGAAACAGGTTTAGTGTGGCTCTACCTGACAGTGCCCTCTCTCTTGCCTTTAAAATTTAGTTTTACTTGTGGTTCAGATTACGAATATCAATCAGCCAGGTAGTTAACCGTCATTTGGATAAACAACTTGAATCCAGTACAAAATGTACCAGGAAGTGTCACAACAAAGACAAGAAATATGAACTAGACCAGCCCCTTGGTTTGGTTACAGATCATTTCCGATTGAAACACAAATTTAGAAAGGTATATAAGAGGCACATATCTTCAAGTGTATATTTGAGGGCATTATTTCAATGTGTCTTTAACCAATGCATCCTTACTGGTCCTTTAGAAAATTCCTGTAGATAACTAACAGGAGACTACTGGGAGAATGCACAATGGAGCAAAAGCAACTTTTTATACCTAGAGAGGACATACTTTGTTGTTTCGTTCACTTGCTTGATTCCGTACAGTTTGATTTCACTAGAAAATCCCCTAGAAAAACATGTTTCTGTGCTTTGCAATGCAGTGAAGCACAGTTCCCTGCTCCTTTCTGCTGAGAACAGGCTGTGCATGCTGACAGGCGCTGGTGCTGGCACATGGGGTGGGCACCACCCCCAGACAGCATCAGGGAGAAGTAGCACTCATGGGTGATGACATGGGTGGAGCTCCTTACACCAGTTGTCCCATGGGAGATAGCTTATCTGTGGACGCCTGTGTTTCTGGAATAACATCCATTTGATTGAAAGCCAGAATTAGAGAAGGGAAGAAATTGGCTGCCAAGGGCTGATTGGCACTTGGAGTCAAAGGAAGCAGCATGGACCCTGCAGGGAGGACCTCCTTATCCGTCAGCACCAGCCTCTCTACCTGCAGGTGTGTCCCAGCAGTTCCTGCTACTAGTCTTCCTTCTGTTATTTTTGTTTCCCTTTGAAAATGCCCTCTAACTTTCAGCATTTTACACAGAGAGACACCACAAATGCTTGATTTACTGGCCAATGCAGTGCTATATGTAAAAAGGAGGGAGCAGAAAAGTAATTTTTTAGAGGACTTGGGTGCACCCAAGTCCATCTGCTTTTTTTGTAGCTAAATAACCAGTTAGTTTGATCAGTCCCATCTGTGTTCTGTTATGTCATCTGAATTACATAGAAGAAGAGCTCAAGGCATTGCATTCTGGTTCCTCTGCCCAGACCTTTAGTTATCATTTTTCACACTCACACAATTCTTCTTGTCACTTCAATGCTCATAAGAGAAAGATACTATTAATGGAAACATAATTTAAGTTAAAGAATTGGTCTTCATTGTTTGTTGTCAAGTCTGGCTGGTGAATAATGACTCCTTAAATATTCTTAAACAACTTTCATTTCTGAGAATGGCATCCTCTACCTGCAGTGTTCTTGTGGGGGTAAAACAGAGCTGACACCACAGTAAGTGACCATGACGTAAAAAGTTGAGGGAAGGATTTCAGTGCATAAAGCAAAGTGCTAAAATTTTCATATGCCATTACAAAACAGAGTAGTTGTTATGTCTTGTATCTGAAATGGCAAGTGGGATTGCTGACAATATTCTGTTTTCTGAGTACCTATATAAACAAGAAGAGATCCTGTCTGCATTTATTGACACATGTTGGCACTCTGAGGTGATTATTTTGTCCTGATAAGTGGGGTTTCTTCATCTTATTCTGTCTTTGTAGCAACATTTTCTATAATTTGTTAGAAAGGATGGTGTTAAAACTTTTATTTTCATCGTTACTGTGGTAAGGTACTGTTCAAATCAGTCAGGTATGACTGCTGGTTGAATGGTTATGGTGTCGTCATGAGAAGTCTTGGATTTTAAAGTTACGATTTAAGCATCAACTAATATTAACGAAATACTTCTGATTTGTCTTGGAATAACAAGTGAGCATGAGGACAAAAAATTACATACACCCGAACTATTTGCAGCAACTTGAAGAGAGATCTTTCTCTACTCTTGGCTACAAAGTACAAACACAAGTACAAAGACACTGCATGACACAAAACCAAATTATCGAGGTTATTTTCAAAGAAAGTCGAAAGGATAAGTTCTTCAAGACAGGTATATGCCACAAGATACAGGTTAGTGCTTACTGGGATAAAATCCCATTAAAAATCAAAAGGAGTAAGGGAACTCTATTGTTTAAATACTTTAGATGCTTCCGTGTGATTTGTCTTTCTCTGTTACTTTTTAAATACCTTCAATAGCCAGGTCTTATGCTTTTTACTTCTTTAAAATTCCCACTGGAGAACAATATGACTTGGGAGGTGAATGCCCCCTTCCAAATGGAATTGCCGCCCAGGTATTTAGACCTATGCCATTGCCAAAGTCTCACAAAACTGAAAGGATTTTACAGCTGGGAGGGAGTAGTCCCATAGCTAAAAGAGAAGGTGAATTAGATTGAAAACAAATTACTAATTGTTCCCATGCATCTTTTTTCCAGCTGCCTATTTCTCTGTCCTTCGAAAGCCACCCTCTACGTCCAGTTTCCCAGGAGGTCTGTTTGGTTTCTCCTTTCCTCTTACTATCAACTCTTTAATTCATTGCAAAAATGCCTTCCTCCCATCTCCATGTTGCTCAGCTCTTCCCAGGGAAGCGTGACGCTATCTGCTCTCATACCATCCTGATTTCCTGACTGCCCCGGCCCAAGTCTGATGCGGAGCCAGCAACGCTGCTCTTCAATGATAAATTATATCATCACCTCTCTCCCCTTTGACATATCAATTTATTTTTTTCCCTAAGACTTTTGTAAATCATCTTTAGCCATAGAATACTAATTGACATTAATTTAAAATGCTCTTCAGAAAATCCCAAGCGAAATTCCCAGTAAATATAAGAGAGCACAAGGGACCCAGCCAGTGCCCTGCTTTAGGGTAATAAGAGAGCACAAGGGACCCAGCCAGTGCCCTGCTTTAGGATAATTTTTCCACACTCCGGATAGGTAAAAAAGGAGTGGGAGAAAGCTGTCAGTTCAGTGGCATCAAAGAACTCTGCACTCCTTCCATAGAAAAACGGGTTTGTATTAAACACCCCTGAATTGTGATAATGTGTACAAAGGGAATAAAATACAGAGCCTTTTAAAGTCACCTCCAGACAAACTGAAGTAAATTAATTAATGAATAATTTCTTAATGGTGTTAGAAGAGCCAATGAGAAATTATTACCATGAGTTATTTTAAAGCTAATTAACATCTGCATATGTGTGTACATAGCTTTGGATGTGCACAGAAATTATTTGTACAAAAACTCTATCGGGGTAACGGTTTCAGAAACTGGTGCCAAGTCTGAGTATATTCTTAATCAATGCACATGAAAAATATGGTTTACGTTATTTTTCACATTGTTGTTGCTCCATAAGTGATTTCTGCCTTATAACAAGGGATGGACAAGAATCACTCTCACAAAAGTAGAAAGCACTGATGGTTTTTATTTCCAGTATAAGTCCCCACAGGAGGAGGAAAAAAAAAAAGTATACCCTGCTTTCCCTATTATTCAGATTTAATAAAAGTTCTCAGCATTTCTGCTGGAATGATTTCTCCTTCCTGTTGTGTCTCCTTCATTAGTGGGACTCTTTTCACTAGTTCTCATATTGCAGACAGATTTGCAAGAAGTAGGACTAAGTTTGAACAGGGAGAGATTTTTGTTGTTAATTAGACCTCTAACATTTCTCTGAAAACCCAGGGGGAGTCGGGTGCCCTCAATGTCTATCAGCTCTTACTGGCAAAGTGAATTCTGCAGGTGAACTGAGCCCCTGCCATGAGCTGTGCTGCTGAATGGATTCACACACTGGGTCTTCAGCCTGGTCTGCATGGGGGCATTCATTGAGCAGTACAGTTGCAGCAGTCCAGGACATAGTTGTGGAGAGCTTTAGTGAATATTCATTGGATCAATATACCTGTCATTGCTTATGTCAAGTAATGAACTCCAGCATTACCTGTGTCAGCATATCCAATGGCATGGTAATTTGTATGTGGCTACTCATAATATGCAGCTATAATACATTTGTACAACTGTTGTTTTTAAATACATTGTGAGGACAAGCCTTAGAAATACAAACCAAAAATATATCAATGTACACAGTAATATATATGTGTGCGTGTAAACCTGAATAGCCTCTTCTTCCATTGCATAAGACCAGCAGGCGTGAGAAGAAAACAACAGAATTTCACTTTTTATAACTGCAGAGACTAGAAACAAGGATGTGTAAGGAAGAGATCTCTGTCACAGAAAGAGGGCATGTTGGTAAAAAATGAATTCTGAGGAAGCTGTGCTATAGGGGCCTGAATTGACCCTTTTGAGACACATTAGCAAGAGTTCCTCTTGACTTCAGCAGGAATTAATGCTCAAGCAAGGGGAATACCCAAGAGTACATTATGCTTCTAGATAACATGATGAAACTTGTTGGCTGCTTTGGAAGAAAAGGGCATTTTTGCAAATGGGAATAGTTCTAGACAAGTCAGGATTCCCCTGCCAGCTGTCCTTCTCCTGTTCCTCCTTCATCCTAAACTGCTTATGTTGCTTCTGTGATGATAGTTTTGTCTTTCTCCTAGGTATTTATCTTATAGCAATAGTGCCATCTTCTTTTACATTTACTGCTAGCTGTACCACAAACCAGCATCCTGTTTGCCTTCTTTATTGCAGCTGCATACGGGGCGGAAGGCTTTAGGGACTTTCATGCAATAATTCCCAAATCTTTTTCCAGTAAGTATACTGAAACTCAGTTCACTACAGAGCATTTCCATCTAGTTCCTACTTTCATGATTTTTGTTTGTGTCGTTTTATTTCTGAGTAATGTATGTTCGTCTGCATGCACGTAAGTAGTCTGATCTTTTTGTTTTCTTCATGTGTATTTTGTTTTAACTTAAAAGAAAATCTACTTCATAAAGCCACCTTCTCCAAATCTCTGGCAGGCAAGGAATCTATAATTGTTTAATATAAATATAGATTTATTATTCTTATAGCTGGAAGAAAAAAATTACATGTAAATTGTGGAAAATCTTGTGATCTACTCAAGCCAAACAGTTCTATTGCTTCTATTTGCCATGGCAAAAACAGCAGTATGAGGTTGTAGCCCATTAAATTTGCAGAATCACTTCTGTTTAAGCAGTCATACCATCTTTTTAAGTCATTATGTGATCACTGGTTTTTTTTATCTATCACTAAATTATTCCCCTTTTCAGAACATAGATTTTAAAGGAAAACTGCTATTTATGATATACACTTAATCTGTTTGCACATGATTTCTATTAGAAGTGCAATACTTGAAAAATGATTAAAATACCTAGATTGGTAGACTTTTTAAGAGGTGTCCAGTCAAGCAGTATTCATAAATGTGATGAACACCTTTAGGCTTCTGTTTCCCAGTCAGATTTTGAGTCAGATACTCTTCTCAGTTACATCCATGCAGTCTTTCTGGGACACCTGTGAGGTTGCAGGGTGTATCAGAGAAGAGCTTGTCAATCCTCTCCATTTCAAAGGAGTATCAAGGTCTTTCAATCTCTTGAAGTAATTATTGCCTGTAGCTTATTGTTACTTTGCTGTACCATCACTTTTGAATAAGGTTACCATAAAAATGCTGTTCCACAGAAGAAAAAGACCTGGAGTTTATTGGATGAAACAGATCCCCCATATTCTTAGCTACCCAGTGAAGTAAATTCTTTCCCTTTTTTTGGGTGGGGTGGGATGACGGTAGAGTGTTTTTTACTGCTTGGAAAGTAAGATTTTTGGGCAATGAAATGGTATTTTTCAGCCTAATGAAGAAATATTTATTCACCAAAATCACCAGATTAGAAAAACAGCAAAGATTTTTTTTTTTCTACGTAAAACACCATAACAATCATACAATCCTATGGAGAGAAGAGGAATTAATCCTGTCATGAACTTGTCTGGATGTTGACCCTTTTCCTTCATGTTAAAGTCTGCTGTGTTCACATCAGATCAAATTTACTAGGCTCTATGTATCACGTGTTGTGAGGCTATGGCAAATTTACACCTAAATTCTTGTTCTGGCTGCAAGCAATTGTCACCTATGGGATTACAGCATAAAGGATTTATCCAATAAAGTCATAACAGTTTGCCCAGACATCTTTTTTTTTTTTTTTTATGGTTTTTAATCATAGCCTCTGTCTCTAGTTATCTCCTATTACTCAGCAATCCTAATCCTGCTGTCCTAGAAAAACAGCTGTCACTCTTATAATTTCCTTAAATTCTTCCATCTTTCCCTACCCTGCTTTCTATATCAGTGTTTGTACTCTGCTACTCTGCTCTCCCATTTTTGTTGCTTACCCCATAGAACTCCAAACCAAAAATTTGGATTCAGTACAACCTTTGGAATCTTCCTGCCAAGTGGAGAATGTTGCATTTTCTGTTCATTTTTATCCATTGAGTTACTTACTTTCACAATTGTTTTGGACAAATCCCTATGAAGTGAATTAATTTTAACTTTCATTCCAATTAGCCTGATTGTCAGAACGAAAGCTATAAACGCAAAAATATCAAGGTAACTTAGAAACAGACTTGTAATATTGTTTGGGTTCCCAGCTCCCTGGATGCCTTGTATTTGTTTTACTGATATTCACTGTTCATTGCTCCATGTGTTACAAACCCATCACATTGCCCAAAGAATTACAGTTGAGGTCATAGCATTTGTTATTTAGTGATATTGTACCTGCTGTTTAGAAGTTGACTCCTTTCATGTGATTGTTTCTTTGCCACGTTATTTGTTCTGTAACCAAACTGAGTGGCATCCTGTATTGTTTCTTTCAGCCGGTAATATTAAAATAGAGACTCAGAGTGATGAAGAGAATGGGCGTGCCTGTGAAATGAATGGGGAAGAATGTGCAGAGGATTTACGAATGCTTGATGCCACAGGAGAGAAAATGAATGGCTCACACAATGGCCCAGGCAGCAAGGCTTTGTCAGGAGTTGGAGGCATTCGACTTCCTAACGGAAAGCTAAAATGTGATATCTGTGGGATAATTTGCATCGGTCCCAATGTGCTCATGGTTCACAAACGAAGCCACACTGGTAAGGCCTGCCATAGTTTTTCCTGTAGTTGACAAGAACTGGCCACATATTAATAACTAAGACTTATTTTCTGTATTGTGCACGTGTTGCCTCTTGTAAGGTTATGCAGCATTGGTGAGCCTTTGGAACTCAGTTATTTTGGTACATCCTTTTGCTTGCACAAGAATTGAGACTTCATCATGGAAGTCCACCTGTTGAGCTAGAAATTGTGCTGCTTGTTTGCTTTGAAACAAAAAAAAAGTTTGAAAAATCAAATTTAAGAGAAAAGTAAAGCTGTCTTGTTTAATTTCTAAGAATTTTCTAAGAAATTCCCAAGCACTGCTAAAGAAAAATCCATTTGTAGCTAACTCTGAAATTAACCCAGATGTAATGTTTCCAACAAAACAGCAAAGCTTATTATGGATCAGTGATTATGAAAGTGATTGGAAAAATACATATTAAGAGAACTGTATTGACGGACTTAGTCAAAAAATACTTACATTTCACGTCCAATGTTTCTTGAAGTAAAAACAAGTATTGTCATGGGTCAAATGTGCACTAAAGTGTTTCCACCAGGACACTAAAAGAGCCATGTAAAGATTTTGTGCTCCATAGGGATGGCTTTTCATTATACAGTGCTGTGAATATTCTTGCCTCAATTTTCTAATTCTGATTAGTGTCAAAGAGGACCAAAAAGGAAGAGGCTGAAACAAATGAAAAAGTAAAAAGTGAGTCTCACATTGCCTGATATAAGATGTCTAAAATTTAGGCTTCCAATCTAAACTTTAATGTCATTCATAGCTAAAAGAGAAGAACTGGACTGTACTGTGTTTCACAGAAGTTGCTTTGAAAATAAATTGGGGATTTGGCATTTTTACATGAATATTCCAATGAGAGGGAATTTTAAAATATTTTAAGGTAAGAATGATCTGTCTTATAGTTACATCCAACTGAAATAGTTGTGCCAATAAACACATGGATACTTTCTTCCTCCATATCCTCACAGTCTTGCTTAAATAACTGCCAGAATTGCCAAGTAGTGAGATTAACAAAGTGTTTTTAGAGTCTAATAGAGAGGATCCATGAAAAGTCCTGTGGTGTGTTCCATTGCCCAGACAGTGTTACTGTCTGTCACAGTAACTGTGTTCAAGCTATGAAAGCCTGGGATATGTTAGTATAATATGGGTTAGCCACATTCAGAAGCAATGATGTTACATTGTCTGCTTCAAACTACTCTTCAATTCTATGTGATAAATCTCTCTGTCAGGGAAGAGCAGATAATTACTGGAAAAGCCACAACTAGTACTCAGAAGAGTGGCTGTAGCCTACTTCCTAGATATAACAAAGTTCTTCTTTATTTCTTCTTCTCTTCTCTTCTCTTCTCTTCTCTTCTCTTCTCTTCTCTTCTCTTCTCTTCTCTTCTCTTCTCTTCTCTTCTCTTCTCTTCTCTTCTCTTCTCTTCTCTTCTCATAAAATGAACACGTAAAATGACTTGTACAGGAGGCCTTATAAATGGACCCATGAGCTGGAGAGGATGCTGTAGTGGTTGAAACAATATGTTGCAACTTGAAATGCACTTAGAGGTAGAAGTCTTTGTGTTTGCTTAAGCAGACTGCTCTTTTGTTAAAAAAAAAAAACAAAAAACAAAAAACAAAAACCACTGTTGCTGGATCAGAGGAGCTGTTTCAGGTCCCTAAGGGTCCATGGCAGCATTTGTACCAGGGCTGAATGGCCTGTGTGAGGACACACCTGACTTTAGGGAGGTGGTGGGCACAGCTGCCGTTGTCTTGCACTCCTGCCTGGTCCCTGTGACAATATCCCCAGGGGCCACCCCACTGGGTGCCAGGTCATTTCCCCAGCACAGACCTTCAGGTCCCTGAACTTCTTGCCTGGCAGAGGGCCCATTTGCCTGCCATAAGTGCTTGGGGTTCTACCACACAAGGATTGTCACTTGAAAATTTCTCCATCCTTTGCAGAGTTCTTCCCTTGCCAACTAGATCCTCTTTTTAACAAGGGAATGTAGTTCAGGCCTGCACTGGAAGCACCTCATAAGAGGCACCTTGCTCAGGAGGATCCCCTTCTACACTCAATAAAACTACAGGGTGTGAAGTTTTGTTCCTGGGTCCTTCCATGGAAACAATGCCTTTGCTTTCCTTCCTGCCTCATCCTCAGCTCCTCCCCTGAACAGCCTTTGAATGAGCTCAGGTGGTTTTTCAGGGGCTGGCAAAGGAGTGGAAGTTCAGAGCTGGTAGTTTAAATTAAAGGGACGTCATGGGGAAACAGTGGTGACTGCTTTTCCTTTCAGCTGCGCTGTGAAAATTAAAGTTGAAATGGGATATACTATTACAGACATTTAACTGACTATGCCAAAGCCCATTTCAATACATGCCTGGTGAAGGAATAAGCCTCACAAATGAATTACTTTGCTGCTAATTCATGTAAAACCTGCATATGCAGTGAGGTTTTCTTAAATAAATATTTGATAAGTGAACAAAACTCTAGCACTCTAAAGTGCCAAAATAAAATGACTGCCTGACCTGATAAAAGACATAATTGCTTTTAATGAATACACCTGCCAAGTGCAGATATGCAGAGCAGCACCTGATATTTCTGCCCTCTCCTGTCTGCAGGCAGCTGTATGGCATTGACTGCTTCCTAGCACCTTACCGGTTGCTTACATCTGCAAAACAAATCCCAACTCACAGATGCCCAACTCTTCTCATTCTCCTTCCCTTTCAGCACATTCATTTTCTCCAGCTTGCCACTGTCTTGTCTGGTGTTTAAGGAAAAGGAGATCTTGAGAGGAGAAAGAAACTCCTGCTCCCTGATGCTGAAACCTCAGGGTACATTCAGGCTTCTTTTGCTCACTGGGCACATATCTGCATATACATGCATATCTGTGTATGTGTGTGCATAGGTGTATCTATTGACTCCTTGTATGTATACTAAGTTAGTTCACCAGTTAGTTCACTCACATCAATCACATTGTTACTTGGTTCTGAATGTCTCAAACTTATTTAGAAAGACAGCTTTGCATGTCTCTGAGTGTTAGGTGACCTTGTCATTGTTTAAGAAATTAAAAATATTTTAATTAAGATTATAAGTATTCTTCATTGAATAAGTGGTCCAGGGCTCAAGCTCCTACCAAGGCTCTCAAATCACTGCAATGGTGATAATGGTTGACTGAATTCAGGGTTCCATTGAAGTTTTTGTTCCTGGGCCTATATTTGGTCATGGCTACATGCCCAGGACCACGTTCAGATGTGGAGAAAATAAAACACTGTTAGACTGTTCAGAAAAAGAGTCATTATGTATTTTTTTTTTCCATCCTGTTCCATCCCCATTTTTGGAGGTATCGCCACACCCAGTAACTGTCCATCAGTGGCTGTCAGCATCCTGGAGTCTGGGAGTTTTTCTGGGCTCATAAAGGGGGCATTCCTCACCCCAGCAGTTGCAGCATGGACAGCAAAGGGCCAGCCAAGCTACACATAGCTTCAGGGTCTTTTGGTGACAATGTTGTTTCCCTTCTACAGCAATATGAGTTCAGGCTTCCTTACATCTGATCCCACTCTTAAGTTCTGTAGGAGTATTTGACATGCGGCAGTCTCGTTTGAAGTGCTTCATCCGTGTTTTCCACCTAGTGCAAGACTTCACCCTGTAATTGGGAGAGATGTAGGTTAGAGATACATGGCATTCTTCCTTTGTTTTACATTTCATTCCTGGAGTACTTTAAAGATTCTTGATTTGTCTTCTTACAATCCTCTGACTAAAAATAACAGCAATGAATGCTGGAAAAGCTGCTTAGTAAGAATTAACTATTTCTTCTGAATGTGCCCCCTTGCCAAGCTGAATTCTTCCATTTACTGTTTTAGTCCATTTCTGAAAAACCCTTTCTGCACTGAGTAACTGCCCCAAAGATTAAGAAGTAGAGAGACCCGTTTTCTTTTCTCCCTGGCTTATGAAGTACATTGCAAAGTCCTGTAAGGCTTATGTTGGCATTTTTGCATGCCACCCCAGCTAAACCAGATGTAGGTATAGTTTAGATGAACAGAGCTACTTGATGGACAAAGAAAGTGAGCTCATTTGGCTTGACAGGCAGTGTGCTGCTCTGCTTGAAACTGACCAATGTAAATGTCTTGCCATAAAGGGGATTCATTTTGCTGTTTGCTGAATACTAACGCTGCCAGGCCTGATGGTAGAGCTTTCATATTTTTGGGTCGGGACAGTGTTGCTGTCTAATTGATCTTCAGCTGTTCTTCTGCATTACTCAGAAGTAAAAAATGATCATGCTGCACATATATGCACATGTATGGACATAAAATGTCATCCTAGGTATGCAAAATGATAAAAGATGTTTAAGTCAGAGAGAAGGAAGAAATTTTTATTTTATTTTCTTTTAGTATTTTAGCTTCAGCACTGAAATCTTAAATACAATGTTATTGTTACACAAAAAACCACCAAGAACGGGTCATGTTTGGGCTGTTTCTAATGTTGATGCATCATTAATTATTGCAACACACTGACCTGATGCCTAAGAGAAACAAAAATTAGCAAATATGTATTAAAGGCTAGTTTGACTTCGTTGGGGGCAGTGTAGAAAAAGGCATGCAGAAGCAGTTCTTGATAAGAGCTCATAGAATGCTCTTACGTATAATTTTTCTTGTATTCCTATCTGGTACAAATGGAAACGTATTTTATTTCCCACTGATTTCAGAAAAGGCCTCATCCATCTTAAAACTAAAAATAAATTTAAAAAAAAAAAAAAAGAAAAAAAGCAACTAATAAAATATCATATTGATTTTAAACAACACCAAAAAGCAAACAACAGCCATATTAATTTTTGCAAAGGCTTTGATTCACTTCCTTGATAACAGGCACCAGTTTAGACAAATCAAGGCTGTCTCTTCCAGGTTTTCCACATCTGTTCTAAGTATAAACCATCAGAGCCTGTTTGTGCAGCTCCTCTGTTCATACTTTACCTAAAGAAGGGTTGGGACTTAGACATGGCTGTACAGGGCTTCCTTTGCACTGTCTTAACTTCTGTGATTTTACTCTCTAGCTTTCTCTCTTTTCTCTGTCTCTTTCCTGATTTGGCTGCTTAGGGACAGACAGGTAATGGAGAAGAAATTGAAAGGGAAAATACAGGGAAAATGTAAATGAAAAGAAGTTATTATAACTGTTATAATGAAGTGCCTTTCATTTAAATATAAGAATGTAACGCTGAAATGAACTTGTGATCCTGAAATGCATTTTTAATGAGTTTCCTTTTTATTTTGCTGCTTCAGTGGCATATTTTAAAGACCCTTTGAAAAAAGCCACATTAAAAACCCCACCAAATGCCACAACATGCAAAATTGGATATTGGTTTATTCCAAAACTGCTGATCAGGAAGAGTGGCTCTTCAACACAAAATGTTGCAGTCACTTTATTTAAATGAGTTTGAATTTGCATTGTGATGTGCCATTCTGATTTAGAAAAAAAAATTAGATTTTCAGATCAAATTGACCCAGCCAGTGAAGCATTAAGAAACTGGCAGGTTTAGTCTGAAAGCCTCATGTTATATCAAACCTGCAGCCGGTGGAAGTCACAGAGCAGCAGTGAGAAAACAACTTTCTCCCTGAAATCTTTCTCTTGTTAAGGCATAAGATTTTTTTGTTCTCACATATTTTCTCCTTCTTCCCACAGGAGAACGCCCTTTCCAGTGCAATCAGTGTGGAGCCTCCTTTACCCAGAAGGGCAACCTTCTGCGCCACATAAAGCTGCACTCAGGTGAAAAGCCCTTCAAGTGTCACCTGTGTAACTACGCTTGCCGCCGCAGGGATGCCCTCACGGGACACCTGAGGACTCACTCAGGTAAGTGAAGGTTTGGGAACAGCCAGGTCTGCTTATCACCATACCCACTGAGGAGATGGGGGTGGCCACCAATTCTGAGAGCTCTTGTCACCCTGAGGAGCTGAGTAGCCTCATCTTGGGGTTAACCAAGCTGTGAGCTGGCCACAGCATGTTAGCAGCAAAGAAATTACTAAACACATGTCACACTCATGACCCTTCACCAGAAGAACTGGGTTTTTTCCCATGCTTCTTGGCTGATTCAAAGTTTCTGTATTAGAGTTTCATCTTACAAGCCTCGTGTGAGTAATCCATTTCATGGAAGTACAAACACGACTTAAGCTGATGAATGTTTTAGGGTTAGAGATAATATAAAGTTGAAACACGGTCTTGCATTCATCTTCAGCCTAAGGAGTGAACACTGCCTACAGCATCTAGCAGGAGTTATTTGTTGCACGTTGTTATTACAAGTACTTTGAAAGAGAGAGTGGGCAGAAGGCAGAGGGTGGGAGAAAGGAAGATAATCTTCCACAAAAGAAGACTCTGATGGAGTTTTTCAGTGTCTGTCTCAACAGTAATATGGAGATACGAATAAATATTTTTGAATAGCTGCACTTTCCCATTACCATGAACCTCTCATTGTTTGACAGAAGCTACAGTCACATACCTTCTGTGAAGTAAAACCAATTTAGCACATTTAAAGTGCCTTTACAAGCAGAGTGCCATCTCATCTAGTTTCCCAAGCTAAGCTGCAAATGCAAATTGCTCTTTGGATGGGAGACCTCCAATACACATTGCTGGAATTGACACTGGTAGCATTACTTGTGAAAGTTGATATTGGGTTCTGGGTGGCAGAGGGGGAGCTCCCAAAGTGATTTTTCTGCACTCCAAAAAATAGTGAAATTCTTCTCTAGCACAACTATTAAATAATAAGATTGTTAGAATTGATCCCAAATTTCCAAAATTTCCATTTCTCCTGTTTTTTCACAGCTTGATTGAGGAAGGCACATATTTTAAATAGTATTTTGCCTTCCTTTCCCATGTTGTTATTGATTTTCATGGATGCACAATTTGAAACATAACTTTTCATGTATGTGTATATATACATA
>WEIU01000296.1:7778-20945 GCA_013389925.1 Aegithalos caudatus | reverse complement strand
AAAAATTCACGTAAAATCAAGTTTTGGAGACATGCACTTTGGATCAGGTATTAATTTGGAAATTTTACTTTTTTTCTACCTTTTCTATTCCAAGCAGTTGTTTTCCTTGCTGAACCTGTCTGTAAGATGAATAGAAGTTGTCACAGTACACAGAGACATTCAGGCCCAAAATGCAAAAATGTTTATCTGGTGTTTTTCTTCTTTGACAGTGTACATGTTTTGTAGAACAGGAAAACTATTTGTTACAATGAAACTTATTCTAAGGATATCTCTCCTGTTGTTACCAAACTAATATTTGTTCATCTTCGGAAGCCATCTAGCATTTAACATACTTTGGCTGAACTTATCTATTTCTTCCACTTAGGGTTTCAGGTTTTCTGAAAGAAAGAAAACATAATATGTTTTCATAAATTAATTCAGTAGCTACCCCATACTTATTATGAAGTCATGAGTTGATAGGGGAATTTCAGGACAAGATTGCTGGACTAGGATTGCTGTACAGTTTTTCATCATGGGCATTGGAAGAAATTGTTACTTGGAGTGTCATATGCTGTCTGATTGCCTGTGTTCATTAGTGGGAGGTCAGAGACTTGCCTTCTTGGTCACACAGCACAGCACAGCACTTGCAGCTGTCAGAAGAAAAGTGCTGTGCATTAGAACATGTTAGAATAGTGGGGGTACTGTTTGTCAGACCAGGTGCAAGAACAGAAAAAAAATCCATGCTATGCCAGAAAGAGGAGTAGGATAGACAGAAGAGAAAAAGCACAAGGAAAGAACAAAAACATTCCTTCTGCTAAATACTAAGCTATAGTCGTTGGAAAGAATACAAGAGGCTATTCCAGCTGAGTTGTTGACTAAACTGTATGTTCTTCCTACAGATAGTTCCTAAAAAAGAACCATTCTTTGTTTTCATATGTACAAACACAGTATCTGTTGTTTATTACTAGAATCATAGCAGGCATAGTTTAAAATGTGGGACTGTGAGATAGGCTGTGTTTCTCTTTCTGATTTGTCAGACACTGAAAACCATATTCCATATTTATTACAGCTTGTTTGCAATTTATTAACGAAATTTTTGTCTTTAAACTAATTTCTTATACATTACTTCTACTAGCCTGATCTGTTTCATAAACACTGGACTTTTCATGCCTCGTATTTGGGCCATATGTTTTTTGTCCACCATCATTTATTTTTTTACAGATGAAAAAGTTCTCCCAAAATTCATGGAAACAGAATATATCTTTCAGTGCTTTCAGTGTCTGCTTTGTTGTAACACTTTGTCAAGCTTTGGACAGGTGCAGACATCTGTGGCTTTATAAAGCTCATGGCTGTCACAAGATTAGCTGTTGTGGAGAGCATCTCAAACTCTCTTAGCTCCTGGAGTCTCAATTTACTGATTCTGCTAGACTACCCGCTACCCTCTAGCTCAAGCATGTGTACAGAAATCCAAGACATGAATGCATCATTAGGAATTGAAGGCAGTTGAAGGCATCATTCCGACTCCTTTGGCAAAGATCAGATAGTGCAGGTTTTCCTTTCCTGGTATTTTGCTTCACAGCCACTATACATCTGTGGCTCTGTGCATCAATGTATATCAGTGTTTTAATGCAGAGGCATATTGAAATAATACTCACAGTGTTTGATTATCAGTGAGAACTCTACTTACACTTAAGAATACACATGATCTTGAAAGCATTTTATTGCAGGATGGAAGACTACATTCTGACTTTATTAATGCCTTGGGGAAAAAATTCTATTGTTCTCTGTCAGCAATCCTCATGTTCGCTGACTCCATTAGTAGGATTATGATCAGGTTACTATTCAGTACAGCACTGGAATGTGTTGCTTTCTTTTGTACTGAAGTACAAAAGCTCTTGTCAATTTTTTTTAAATTGTGGGCTAAGCAATTTTGCTTTGCAGTTGTTAGAAAAGTGAATGTGTGGCAGAGCTCTTCTTGACAACTGATTATCTAGATATTTGCCAGTAGCCTCAGCAGTAGGTCTTTATGGTTTTGTGTTCATTTGAATGAAGGAGAAAAGAACCGTAGAGGTGATTATTTTTAGTTTGTTTTGTGTTGTTTTGGTTTTTTTTAAGTTCACCTATCTTTCAACATTGCCCTTTAGAACATCAGATGACTTTTGCAACTTAAGAACTTTGACAAAATTATGTCAAAGAGCAGGTAACTAATGCTGTGCTACTGCAGCTAGGAATAAAGGGTTATACTTGCTTCATGTAAACCAAGAGAGAGATTTCAGTCAAAATAGTTCAAAACAGGTGAGAGTTCAGTTCATCCTTTCAAGTAGCTCCTCTTAGATACACTGGAGAAGAAAATCTTTAAAGAGTATATCTGATCTCTCAGCTTAAATCAATTGGCCCAGCCCACAGACACAGTTTTGTAGCCTACTCTCTATTAAGAAAGTGTATTGTGTGGTTAAAATCCTTTCTTCTCAGGAATTTCTCATATTTAGAAACTATAGGTTTTCAGCTCACTAAAACTTCTTTTGTTATTTTAATAGACCTATTAACTCTTTTATAACTAGAAAGGCTAAGAACATTATCATCCAGCAAGTGTCCTGAGCTTCAAGTGCAATTTTATTATTCATTTACAAGGGAGCAAAAGCAAGGTCAAATTAGCTGTGTAGCAGACAAAGATGCATAGATGCAGGAGAGTACCATGGATGAAGGGGGAAAAAAGGAGCAGAGCTCAAAAGGAGGCAGGAAGAGAACACGAGAAGGCTTGTTATAACTTTCTGTGAGGTCTGGTTTCTGAGCTTCAGACTGGAGAGATTTGAAGACAGTCTGTACCTGAGGAAAGCAACAGAACTTTCAATCATTTCTAGTATGAAGCTCATACCTGTGGCATCATAGCAACAAAATTATGCTCAGTTCCATCATGCATTATGAGCTTCAAAATAAAAAGGTATTAACTTTGAACTACAGATGGCAAGATCACAAGCTAAAGTGTGTTCATATGTCAAACACTTGTATGCTTGTGCATGTTTGCAGCAACAGGGCTCCATGACTGGCAGCAAAGAAATGCATTTCATGTATGCAGTTCAAGATACACTGATAAAAGCAGGGGCCAGCAGCAAGTTCCAATCACCAGGGTAGATTTCTCAAAGAAAAAAAAAATAATCAAGATTTAATTTTGGTATGAATTTTTAAGCATAACAAACTATGCCTTTCCAATATGAATGAATTAAATATAAATGTATGTCCATATTTTTCTTTAAAGCTCATCATTTCATTTTTGCCCCTCTGTTTTCTTGAAATTTGTTTTGGCCTTGGGTTTTTTGTGCCCTCAGTGATTATCTCCATATCTTAAATAATAACTTACTGCAACTCCATAGCTCATACTGAACAGGAAGTCTTCACTGTAAGCCAAATCATTTTACAATATACAGAATAAACATGAAAAAGAGTAATGAAAACTTAAGTAGTATTAAGCGTGCAGGCATAGGCAGAGCTTTTAAAGGCTTAAATACCTTATTACGCTAAAACAAGCTTTGAGCACATGAAACTAGCTGATTTATACAACATACACATCAAGAGGGTTTAGAAAACAGAAATAGACCATGGCTAGCTCAAAACTTTGGGGCTTCTCTGAGTATGATGTCATCTTTGAATTTCCAGCCATCCTAGTACTTATTTTTGGGACAATTATTACAACTTTTTTAGGCTTACATTTGCAAAATACACTCTCAGCTTTATCTCAGACTGAGTGGAGGGTTGTTTTCAGCTGTTATGAGAGAATTTGCTCTTATGTTTCCATAGATCTCTCTTTAGGCTAGTTCTGTTATCCAAAAAGAGCAATAGCATTTTCCAAATTTTTTGTGACTGCCCAGTGATGTTTAACATTGAAACTGGGACTTCATTGAGCAAGTGAAGATGCAAATTTGTGTAGTTAAAGAACTACTGTTGTAGCCAGACACCTATCTCAGTCTGATTCTCAGAAGTGTTGCATTCAGGGTAAATAAATCAGGATTTAAGTGCCATTTAAAAAACTCAGCAGTCAGTTTTATAGGTGCTTTTATATCATGATTTAACACTCAATGTGTATTGTTTTCTTTACTGTATGAAACACGGTTGAAAGGCTTCTAAAATACAGTCATCAGGGAACCCATTCAGTACCCTGAATTTAATCTATTCAGTGGTGTAATTTGCACTGCACTGAAAAAGAGGAAATAAAATGGTGTAAAATTAAAAACCTCCAGTTGTGTTTATCAAGTGTAAAAAGAAACTGATAATAAATTACATTTTCATTTAGAAATAATTTGATTTTTAAGTGTACATTAAAACACTTGGCAAGCAACTTGCTTTCCAGTAGCTGACAGGCAGTTAAGAATATTTGTTAGACAATGCAGTGTGAAAGCTCTCTCTGAGACATCTAGTTCAGGTACTGGGACCACTACAGCCAAGTAAGCTGGCTCCAGGAAGCAAACCCTGCAGGAAGGGGAGACAAAAGGAGACATTTTGCCTTAGGCAAAATGCCATGATAACTTGCAGAGTTCAGATGCCTTCACGGCATTTGTGTGCCATATAGTTACTGACAGATATGCTAAGGACTAAAAAGAGACAGGTGTTGCCAACAAAGCAGGAAGAGGGAGCATCAATGCAGAAAATTTCTATTTACATGCTTATGCTTTAACAGTAGCTGTTTTGCCACTTGATCAGTAGATACTCTGAAATGAAAGACAAAATTAATTTTGTCTGCTATTCCTTGATTCTCCAATTAAAAAGCAACTGTTGCTTTAATTTGCAAGCCTTTCCAGTAACATTTAAATGATCATCCGTATCCTGAAGCAGCCTCAAAAGCCTGCCTACTCTCTGAATTCTTGCCATATTTATAGTCCTTTAAACATTCTCAGATCTCACAGGGTGCTGCTCCAGCAATGCCAGCGATGAAGGGAATGTTGCACAGGCTGGCTCTCCATGGCGTCTCCCCAAAGTCAGCCGAGATGTGTGACAAAACATCTTGTGACCTCTCTGCACTGAACTTCCCACTGCTATGTGACACTGAAAGAGCAACGGTGGCAGATCTTATGAAACAGCTATGTTTGAATGCTCTGTTATCAGGGAATTCAAACCTTGTTAGGTGTTTAAGTCAAGCTGGGTGGAGCTGAGGAACGACAAACATTCCATCATCCAGGTGTTTTGTAAAAGGATAGCTTCTAGATTTTTGCAGTGGGTTCTCTTAGGTTTTTGTACCACCTAGTAACTGCTTTTACTGATCAAAAGCCTCAGCATTACAAGTTCCATTTAACAAAAACGTGAGTTCTTAGAGATGCTTGGAAGAAGACCCTTTTATTTGAGCAGTCTGTGAAACAAAATTGTTTTTAAAAATCATATTATTAGAGTTGCTTAGGATGAGAGGTAAAAAACTCTCTCTGGGGTATTCAGCTAGCAGGGAGGCTTCTCCACCCTGCTCTTCTCTGATCTGGAAGGACACCAGTCCTCCTGGTAGTATGTGCTCATTTTGGACCTGCACTTTTGGCAGGGAGAAGTGAGAGCAGAAGAGCTCCACAGACAGGGACAAGCCAGGAGCCACAGGTGACCCCAGCATAGGCTGGTGATCCTTACCAGTTGTCACAGTCCCATATAGGATAGCTGGTAATGGAGTCTGCCAGCCGCCACAGCCAGCATTGTCCTGAGGTCTGCGCAGCAGTCCCTGCCAGCACTAAGACTCCTCACAGGTAACCCTGCCTACTAGTGCATCTAGAGCCCTGAGAAACTCTGTTGTTAAGGTGAATTATGTGTATCATAAAATACAAAGTGTGAAGTATGATCTACATTTACAAACCCTGTTGCTACTGCTGTTTGCACATTCATGTCACAGATTCACAAAATAAACTAGGCTGGAAAAGACCTTTGAGATCATCAAGTCCAACCTGTGAATGTCACATTGTCGACTAGACTGTGGCACTGAGTGTCACATCCAGTCTTCTTTTAAACACCTCCAGGGCTGGGGGCTTCACCACCTCCCCAGGCAGCCCATTCCAATGTCTAATCAATCCTTCTGTTAGGATTTTTTTCCTAATGTCCAGACAACTACCATGTGGGTCTACTGGCACACTCTTTCAGTTATCTTCATTAGCTTAATTTAATTTAAAGTGGAAATTTTAGTTATCTCACTTTTGTAGTCTCAGGTGGAACAGGTAAGGAAGTGTGATAGACCACATAATAGGTACAGCCTGTTGCAGTTTATTTGCTATTGTTTATTACCTATTTTTTCCCTGTACCATTTCTTGATATCAAATACCTCTTCACCTTAAGTATAAAGGGTGTTTATTCACCTTGTTTTCATACAAATAGCAGCAAAAAGTAGCTACTTAAGATAGGCAAACAAGAAATTTTCATTGACGTATGCTCAATTAGTTGTTCTCTATGTGATTCCATTTTTATACATATTATGTCCTGTATTTAAACCCTGTACTAAACTGTTCTGTAGCTTTTCCTCATCTTCTCTGATTTTGTCAGTTCTTTGGTTTTTTTCTCTTGAATTTTCTTAGTATTTCAAAATTCAATAGGCACTCAGAGGGAAGAAACAACATCTCTGGATTTTCAACTTACTTTTTGTACTGTGTATATCAATGATCTATAGCTTAATTAAGTCAGAAACAATTGTTACGGCTGTCTAGTAAGACTTGCATATAATTTTATTTATACAACTTGATTATAAGAATTGACTATATCATAATGTCTATGTTATCTTCACAGCCAGCCAGCAATGGCATTTCCTCACTCACATTGTGGGAAGAGGATGTGCTGTTCCTGTCTGTCAGTGACAATGGCTGGGATACTGAGTTCTGAAAACTTGTGTGGTTTAGATTCAGTGAAATTCCCTGTGCAGTGGGTACCTTCATAATTTCAAATTTCTTGTCTTGTAATGCAAAAGAGCCATTTCCAGATTTAGAGTATCACTTACTGGAATTCTTTAAAGGATTAAGAAATCATGAGATCTAGGAGAAGTATAAAGGATGCAGAACTATTTTCTCAAGCTACAGCTAAAGCAGTTGTGACTTTGCACTCAAAAACAAAGCCCCATGGAGACTACAACAGCAGTAAAAGAACATTCCTTATAGTTAATTAGTAGAAAATTCAAGTCAGTTTATAAAAACGTGAGTCAGGTAATTTCTGATGTAAACTTCTATGTAAAGCTGTCCTTGGGGCAGGCAAGCACTGGAGCAGATTGTCCACAGGTGCTCTGGAATCTCCATTCTTGGAGGTTTTTAAGATCTAACTGAACAAAGATCTGAGCAGCCTGATCTGATCTCATAGCTGATCCTGCTTTGAGCAGGAGGGAGGATGAGAAACCTGCTCTTGTCCTTTCCAACTTGAATGTCTTGTGATTTTCATGACTCAGACAATTGTCTTTACATCAGGAACAAGCCCACCACAACATATTTCACACCAAATGTAACTCTGAATTTCTTGTGGATATATGCTCCACAGCATTTTTATTTTGGAATAAAATATCAAATAGAATTGACAACTGCCTAATGCAAAGAAATCAGACCACAGCTTTTACTGAAGGGTAATGTCAAAGCTCTGCATTCCATATGGATGTCACCAAAAGGAATTGTGATTTCATCAACACAGCTGCTAGCTTTATAATGACATATGGGAGTAACTTTTTTTTTGATGACTGTTCTTACAGCAATGTTTCCTCCACCTTCTGCATTTTTCCTGATATCATGGCTTTAAATATGAGCCCAATTTAAAAGGCAGTAGTAATTTCTTAAAAACCTTTTGTATTTGCATTTGCAATCTAATTTATCTCTAGAATTAACATTGTGTCAAATGTTATATTTCCTGAAGAACCAGATATAACTTTGATTTATTCTGTAGTTGTGAGACAGATATTTTGTTCTAGGATCCTTTTTGTCAAGTACCATTCAATGTGGACTTCAACTTTTATACACACACAGATGAGTGAAAGTCTTTGTGGACTTTACTTCTACAGGATAGATTAGGGAAGAAAAGTAATTATAAAATAATAATATCAAGGTCCTAGCAAGGATGTCCTAGCAAGGATGTCCTAGGAAGGATAACTAGGATCTTTTATATTGATCTAATTTCAAATATAATACCATTATATCAAACCAATAAATATGATGACAAATGCATAATAACAGCATAATAAACTTTCCATATGCTATGCTATATTTAATGTCATCTTGGGCTATGTAGGAGTTCCTGAACTAAGAAAAATCTGTACAGAGACAATTTGTTACAAACAGAAAAGGCCTCTCTACAGAAGTGGATCTGGGGATCTTTGTTTTATGAGGAGCAAATCAAGTATTCCAAGCTTCGGGTTTTGTTTTGTTTTGTTTTAATGGGAAGATATTGTTTGATATTATATTTTGCTGACAAACTTAATTTCAAACCACTTGATTTATCATCTTGCAATAAGTATTTTCTACTGCAAGTATATGAAAAAGAGAGGTGTTACCTTTCTAGTTTACAGCAGTATATTTTTTTCATTAAAGGTTTTTTAGTATGTATTAACAACCATTATAAGTGGACATAAGACCTTTTTTGAGAAGAAGCGGATGTGAAAAGCAGGCTTGCTTTATGACTAATAAGAGCAAGAGTCTGTCTTAATTCACACACAATCACTTCCCAGGTTCAGCTACTAGGTAAGGCTCTGGGATAAATATTGCATTCTTCTCCTGATATCCTTCTGTTATCACAGTAGTTTAGGTGAATTTAATGGAAGTAGTAAATAATGAAATGTGAAGTATGTAATGGAGTAATTGATAAATACATAATTATAAACATTGATTTAGGTAAGAGTTTCCTATTGTATTCTAGTAAGTAAAGTTCAGTGATTGTAGATACTAACATTACATTTAAAATAGCAGAAAAACAGCTTTCAGTGGAAAAGATAATTTATGTAAGACTGATACACACTTAGAATACAAAAATCTTCTTTAACTGTTGCACTTACAGTTTTATGGTATGCATTTTATTTGTATGGAGTTTTTGCTTTGATAAAAGAATGGTGTGCGTGGACATATTTGTATTATGCTAAGATCTACCATTAATCTTGATAAGTTATGAAAGCTGCATCCATTAAGTTATCTTCCATAACTGAAGGTGAATGAGGAAATATCTAATCACTGCCTTATTAGGACATCATATACCTAGCATTTTTTTAAATTTTTCTGTATTCTGTATAGTAGTCATTAAATAAACCCATCTCAAATGCCTTGTTGGCTATTTCATGGTCAGAGGGCAAAACCACCTAATGCTGTCAGTTAGAGTGAAAATAGTGAGGGAATGCTTTTCAAACGCCACAGATGAGAAGGCCTCATGGGCATAGGAATGCTAAAATGTGCAATCAACAGCACAGATATGAAGATGTAAACTGACATAATAAATGAATAAAATAAATGCTGTATCAATGAACGTAAGTTTAAACATTTCAAATGTAACTATGGAAGTTCTAACTTCTGAGAGGGGATGGGGATAGGGGAAAGTAGTACAGTATTAAATATAAAACATTTACTTGAAAAATAGCTCTATATGTTGTAAATTCATGCAAAACCTTTAGGCCATTATACACTATCAGAATGGATGTCAAACAAGTTTCAATTTAATCAAAATACATTAAAAGAGTGGAAATCTTTCTCCAGAAGAAGAATCAAATGTCAATAAAAATTCAGCCTCTCTCAGGAAAGAGGTTAATTTCATTCCTTCCCTGGGACATTCCTTCTTAAATCCTGGCAACCCTAACACTTGCAGCTCTTGCATCAGTTACTAAGACAGTAAAAAGTCTGACTTTTTTCCTTGGTCCCCAGACTCCTGTATGGTATGGAGAGGAAGAGCAGTTTATCCATGTAAAATGGCTCTTTTCTAATTTTCTTTTTCTAACTGGGTGATAAGAAGCCTTCAGAAGGGTCCAAGTAACACTAACAAATTCATTTCAAACCATCCAGCAAGTGCTGCGTAACACGCAAAATTAATTCATTTGTAGCACTATAGTAGCTTTCCCTGACTGGTTTAACAGTGATGTAGCTTGCCCTTGATATCTGCAGTCACTGTTAAACCTCCCCCAGCACATTTATTTAAATTGGCTGTTCTAAATGATACTGCCCTAAGTTCCCTTCACCAATGTAAAGAGAGACCTGTAAGCTCACCTTTCTCTGCAGTAGTTTCTTCATCAGTTTCTTTGTGGAAGAATCTTTATCCCCAGCTGACACTTGTGAGAGCGTGATGTGATAAGGAGTCAAAGACGGCCTCTGGGGAGCTGGAATTGAGGTTGAAGGTCTCACATTAAAAAAGTCATTTACTTCTGGTTTAGTTTTGCTCTTAGGCATTGTTCACAGCTTTGCTCTGTCTTCAAACAACAGGAGCACTAGCCCCATTAAAAGAAAAGAAATCTGAAGCTACAGACTGTGCTTAGAGTTAGTAAATATTAACTTGGGCTTTCAGGAGTCAATCCACAGTATGTCTTTAAAGCAAGGGAGCCCCTGCTTTTCATTGCCATTGCCTTATTGTTGCTGTACTTTTTTTTTTTTTTTCCTTACCGGACAAGGTATTTTCAATAATACTTTTACACAGTATATGGTTTTGTATGCTGCTGGAGTAAAATTCTTCATTAATTGATTATTGTTGTCCTAAATTTTTTTCTTTTTGGAACTAACTCAAGTACAATTAATGTTTACAAGAAAATACAGAAGAATATGTTTGAATATGTTATAGTTCTGGGACAGTGCAAGTGAAGCTTCAGTATGTATTCTAACATATCTGATGCTGAGTGAAATAAGTTCCAGAATAGGTGTTCAAAAATCACATACTGAAGCTTTTATTGATCTCACAGGAAAGTCTTATTGTATGGTTTTGATTAAGGAAATATCAGTGTATTTGCTTTATCATCTTCACATGAGGGGATTTTTTTCACCATATATTTCCTTGTATTATTTTCAGCTTTTTTACTTCTCAAGTAACATAAAACTGAATTTATGTAAGTAAGGTTTATATGGCACATAAGGAGGACAGGGTATAGTCATCTCTGACAAAAGTGTTTTGATAAGAAGGGTAAATGCATGTCTAAAGAAGAAGCTCAAAATACTTACTGATTTCAAAGGGTTTTTTTCCTCTCATTGTGAATTAAATTTAACCCAAATAATTTAAGCTGTCGAGATAGGGCAGAGTTAAAGTAAACATAGCTTATACACTGTGACATTTTTGTTATTGTTTTTAATTTTCACGAAAACAAAGGGCTGTTAAATAATTTTAAAGGGCAAATTTAGCACTTCAGTAACACTGACTCAGAATGAAATAGTCTTCTGAATCATTGGGTGCTGACCTGGGACTGTCTCAGTAGGGTTCCACTGCTCTGTGTGGACATAGCCAAGTGATCTTATTTGCCACTGTAGACACTGCTAATGGATTCCCCTAAAATGCCTCCCCTGTGTGGTTGCATAGGTAACTAACTTTGTAGGCCACCATATTTCACTAAGGACAGCTATGCAAACTTAAGTGTTTGTGTGCTTACAGACTCAGTGTTTAAATGCCTGTGAAATTTAAGAAAAAAGACCTTCTCAAATTACTTCTGCTATATTGAAAGCTTCATCTTTACAATATCTTTGTGCCTCTGCATTTGAGATTCTCAAGTGAAATTTTGCTATAAAAAACCCATTTTGTTTCTGAGATAAGAAGAAGGGGAAGGGGAGAGGAAAAGGAAAAGGAAAAGGAAAAGGAAAAGGAAAAGGAAAAGGAAAAGGAAAAGGAAAAGGAAAAGGAAAAGGAAAAGGAAAAGGAAAAGGAAAAGGGTCATATTCTTTTTCATATTTTCTTAAGAATTATTTTTTTCATATTTCACAAAGTGGTCAGCCTAGACCTTGATTATTCAGAGGGTTGCCCAAAGCAGTGCAAGCATTCTTCTGTTGTGCTTGTCAAGAAAGGATATTTTAAACAAAAAAAAAATGAAAAAGTGAGAGACCTTCACAAATATTTTTCCCTTTTGCTCCTTTAGTAAAGCAAAGAACTTTCCAATTACAGTTTATACTATTATTTTCAGAAGGTTCAATATTACATGATAGCCTGGTATTAAAATGCCTTTTGTCAGTGCACCAGAAAAACCTTTGAAAAACATTAGCTACAATTAGAATTAATTCCTTGTCATTGTAACTTGTAGTTTTAATATCACTATAAAGTACTACAGTTTTTTTCCTCTAAATGGCTTATAGCATCAAACTTTTATTCTGCTTCTTCCTCCAGTTATCCTGTAGGGTCACAGGATATTTTTAGTGAACATGGGAAAGAATCTATGCTGTACACAGGAATGATCAGGTCAGCTCCAAAAGGATTTTATGGGCTAGTTGTGTCCATTTAATAAATAGGCTTGTTGTCACTGTAGTTAATGTCAGTAGTTAATGTCATTAATGTTTCCAGTAGTTAATGTCTAGCATAAATACGGGCTGTTTCCAAGAAGAGAAGTCCTTTACTACCACCTGCCCTCTGTCCCAGACACCAGCTATTCATTCCAGCCACATCCTCAACACTGGCTCCTGGGGTCCTGCAAGGACTCAGATCAAAGCGATGGAAGGGATTAAAACTAAAGTTCTCTTGGATTAGATTTCATGTGCTGATGGGAATATGAGGATTTGTTCCTTGTGCATGTGTTCTTTTCCTCCTGTTTTATTTCTATATGGATTCTTCAACGTAAAGTCTCTGAGTTCTTTAGCTCAATACAGGAAGAAATTGGTATCAGTGAACGCAGGCAACGAATCTGTGCTGTTCACAGGAGTGAATCTGTTTTACTTAGCTGTACTTACAAGAGGTACTTCTGCAGGCACTTTCTGTACTAGATTAGGGACTTCCTATGAAGAGGGAAATAGTCCTCTTCTTCCACAGGGAAATAAATCAAATTCTATTATTTATAATGAAGTTGTTTGAAAAGATAAGCAATCCTAGTAAGATTTTACTATATAAGTCATAAATACTATGGCAAATGAAAATTAGTTCTTAAAGAGTGTTTTTCAAACATTTATATACAAGCCTAAATTGAAGGCTGAGAGTCTGTTCAATTTAATAAAATCCAGGCTCTCTGGATTGGGACTTTCCTTTCCTTTCCTTTCCTTTCCTTTCCTTTCCTTTCCTTTCCTTTCCTTTCCTTTCCTTTCCTTTCCTTTCCTTTCCTTTCCTTTCCTTTCCTTT
>WEIU01000287.1:0-11554 GCA_013389925.1 Aegithalos caudatus | reverse complement strand
CCTAAAATACAATGACATTTCTGAAATTGTTGCACAGACATTCCCTTATCTTCAGAACAAAAACTTCTAAATTCATAATGCAAAACAAAAAATAAAAGCATATGTTCATGTTGATAATAAGCCCCAGTTGGCCTTCTCCCCAGGCAGCTTCTGTAAACTTTTAGACACAGTTTTGCACTTCCAAAGGAATATCTAACGCTTGTCTCCATCACACCATCACACACATCTATCCTGGCAATGTGTGTTGGTCCAAATCTGAGATCTGCACCAGTACTAAAACACCTGCACACAAAGAAAGCTCCTAATTGTGCATCAATAACTACTCCATTTAGCCCCAGTCCTGCAAAAAAATTATGCCCCTACTTAAATTTATGCAGCTGGGTCCTAACTGTCTGTGGTAGGGGAAATGCCTAAGGATTTAAGCATACTGGAGAAGTGGGACAAGTGTAGAATAGATTTCTATGGAAAATTCATGGCACTCAGTGTTAGGTCCTTTCTGATCTGGAGAATGACAATGAATTCTGGCTACACTCTTCAGGCCCTGTGAAAAACACTGAATCCTTGGCAGGAATTTAATTACAGAGACTAGGCATTAAAATATGAATACTTTGCCCTGAGGTCTTCAGTACAATTTTCAGACGAACTATTCCATAGCAGGGCTTGTCTCATACACAAATGTCTTGAATACCCATTTATTAGATTTTAAAAAGACATCTGAATTAAGGTTACTCCACCTAGAGTGACTCAAGCACAACATACTTTCATACAACTTACATTTCAAGAAGCACAGGAAAACTTGTGACATAAATCCAGTTTTCAAAAAGATGTTTAACTTACCTGCCAGAAGTCAGCAACAGTAGCAGGGAGAGGGCCCTGGGTGGCAATATATGCAGGGTTTCGGGGGTCATGGTCCATCTGGAATAAGGAAGAAGAACACAGACTGGATTTATTTAAAGGAAATCCCTTGCAGTGTTTGAGACAGAAAGTATGAGAGGGCAGAACAAGGGACTTCCTAAAGGACTGTCATGTACCTCCATCCTTTATTGGCAAGCAAAGTGTTTTATTTCTATTTGTAAGCCCAGGGGAGAAGCTTTCCCCCAAAAGACTGATGACACCAGATGAGTATCAGCACACGTGATGAACAATGTCCCATGTCCTCAGTGTGCAGAGTAAGATCATTTATGGTGGCTGACAAAGGCATTTATTGGAGATCAGTACTCATGGTTTCATAGCAACCTAGGAGCCTTTTGAAACATTTTTCTACACTGAATGCTAAGAATGCTCCACACATCTAAATATGTTCTCCATTTCCACTGTGCCAGTCAAGGGCACATGTAACTAAAAAACAGCAAAAATGGGGAACAAATTCAGTTTCTGGCTTTTTCTGGTTAGCTGACTTATCTAAATGCATGGATTTGGCCTCAATGGAGGAAGTTCTGCTTAAAGACCTTAATTATTACGTTTAATTCAAGGAGCAGAAAATTCACTGAGCAGAAAAAATAAAGAATCTAAGAAACAAAGCCATCAGGAGTAAATAGGATTAGCGTGTTACAATGAATGTTTTCGAACTGATGGGTGGTTTTTTGGTTCTAAATCTTAGGACCCATTCTGCTGAAAAAGAAGATCTGCTGATAGGATTAAAAAACAAACAAACTCTTTCTAACCCTGAACTGGGCAGGACAAAACTTTAAACATAAAGAAAAGAGACCCATTTCAGCTCTGAGATGTGTGGGTGTGACTCAGTGACACTGAAGTCGGTGAGAGTTAACTTATACCCATGTAGCTGAAGGCAGAATTTGTCTCAATACACAGTTCTGTTCTCTAAGTAAAGATCTGAATAAGAATGAATGTGAGTCACATTTGCATTAACAGGCATCTCCTGAATTTATTCATAGCCTATCAAAATTTTCAGTGATGGTACATGTCAGCGTAAAAGAAGGCACCTCATAATTATGTGCAACATAAAAGAGGGAAGAACCATAAAAGAACAGATGTAAGTTATTCTAATGGAACAACAATATGATGAATGTTGCAAAAAGGAAGAGAACACTTTTATGTTTCTAATTTTCTGATGTATAATTAAGCTGGACTTAATATTAAAATTCTCCATGACAACACAACACAGGTAAAAGTCACTGAATCCATTTAGACTAAAAGCTTACTTCTGATTCACCACCCAGAGTTATAAAAATCCTTGACCAGGATGTCTATAATACCATCATTTATTCCAGGTTTCATTGGGATGCTTCTCTTATCAGCAAATAAATCTTCCCAACAAGCAATTGCTCACAACAAATTTCAACCTTGCTTTCTTTGCTTTTTGACAAAAGCAATTCTGATAGCAGGAATACTGTGGGTATTTTGAGACCAAGGAAAACTAGCTTTCTTCAGAAATTAGTATTAACAAAAAAGCCTTTATGAAGCATTTCAAAAGGGCCAACTTTGTTTTCTTTTGCTTTGTTTTGTGAGAACTGAGACACTGAACTAAAAACAGCTGAAAACAACAGCAAATGTGATCAAGCAAAGTCAAGCTTAAAAGCTGGGGATTTTTTATTCTTCATTACAGTTGAAATGAATTGTTGCTGTTTTGTTCTGAATCCCAAAGATCTACAGGATTTAAACTTGTGGTTAAATGATTTCCTATGCTGGAACTAAAAATCTTAACTTAGAAAAATTGACCTACATTAAGGAGGATGTGCTACTCCCAGTGGAAATTGTTGTGGGTTGCATCCATTCAAAAATGATGTCACTTCTCCAACAGTTGAGAGCTTGGCTTGGAAATGTAACCAACAGTAAATACACCAAACTTTAGAAAAAATATAATTTATTTCAAATTCTTACTAAATTTTTTTTTAATGTAGACATGCCAGAAAACAAAGGCAGAAGAAATCAAGGATGATGCAAATAGTGCTGTCATGGAGGAAATACGTCTCAACATTCAGCTGATAAATCAAGAATAGGCCAATCTTGGCATTTCAGCATTAATCAACCTCTGTCACAAAGGTGCTTGTTGGAACGTGGCAAACATTACAATAAGAACAGAGTGGTGAAGTATATCAGCAGTTTAACAATAATTCAAAAGACAATTACAATTATTACATTCTAAGCACATTGTGTTGCACAAAAAAACCCCCAACAATTATGAGCAAAAACTCTTCTTGCTTGGAGCAAATAGAAAATGGCAGAAAATGCAATCACACTATTAAATGATCTTTAACTGAACAAAAATAAGAGCAAAGTTTAAACTAATTAAATGAAATTCCTGGTTTCATCAATTTAGTATTACATGCACTGTTTAAAAGACCATGTATTTCAAGAAAAGTGTGAAAAATCCCTAGTCTGGTTACATTCAATTTAATATGAGTAGGTGATGGCAAGGGACAATTCTTGAATGTTTTTGCTTTTTTCTTTTTTATTCTCTCAAGGTCACCAAGAACACCAAGGGCATCTTAATCTATTAAAGATAACAGAAGTTTGAATAAAGAAATTAAGTCAGTAATGGGTTTTAAGCTAACTAATCAAGGATCAAGTAAAAGTTTTTTTTATGTCAGTAGTCATTACCTTCTTTCAAGGATCCCTCAGATTTCTCACTTCATGAAAATAAAATAGAAAATGTATTCTCCAGAGAAGAATGGTGTACTCCAGACTCCATACAATCAAGTATTAAAACAAAAATTGATTGTTTGCTAACATTTTACATCACAACAACCTTCAGAAATCACCCTAATAGTAACTGTTCAAAAAGAACATGATTTTTACCTCTATTTCCACATCAAAGCATCAAGTTCACAAGGCTTACATCAGAATGGGATCGAACAGCCATTGTTGGAAAGAAAAACTTACAATTATCACAACTGTTCTACTATGGTGGAATTCTCATTTTCTGCTGCAGTACAACAAAGGCAAGTCTGTGATAATGTTTCAATCTATTTTTCCATGATTTTATATTAGAGGTCAAGGATTACTATTACTGGCGTTGCAATTGATTATACTGATTTCTGTCACTACCTGTATCAAAAGCAAGTGAAAGGGAAAGGAGGAGCACTGAGATTTCTTCTTGGAAAAGAAAAACTAGAGAAAACTTTAGTGGCACAACTTGGATTTTCCTACAGGGCTTTGTAGTATAAGCTGACTTGCAGTACCTTAAAGTAGGAAAATATATGAAGAACACTATCACAACTGGTTGCAACTGTTAGTATCAGACCAGGATGCCACCTTTGCTTTACTATAGAACAAAAGCTGGTTCTTAAGAGTTCTATTATCTAGCTGCCTTATTCTAAGACTTTTCAAGGATTCCCAGAAGAATGCTGAATTTTTGTTCAGTTTTTGATAGAGATTGTGCTGCTGCATGATTTCACTGATAATGCTGATGAAATACAGAAAAATCAATACATTGTGGGAGTAAATCCTTAAGAGTGGTACATGTAGATTCTTGTTAAGCAGCCTTGTAAAACTGCAAACTGAAGTAAAAGTGTCAATGGGCATCAATGACCATTTTGAAATTTCATGTAAATGATAATACTGATTAATTCCTTCCCTTTACCTTCCCCTTCAGGTTGTCAGATCTTTACTCTCCACAGAGAAAGATGCTGGGTAAGATGTGGTCTCAGTCACACCATATTACCTTCATCTAAATCCTCTGAGTCCATCTGAAATATTCCTGAATCATGAGATCAGAACAAAATCCAGTGTAGACCAAATACGACAAAAACAAAGTAGAAATTTGATTAACACCTTAAAAATTCACATGGATTCAAGCTTCTGTGTGGTTTCCAGACTTAATGTGTTTACAACACCAAGAAAATCTACTTCCATGCATATATTTATTACACAAAGTAGAGAGAGTCTCTAAAAGAAGTGGTTTTGTTTTTGCAAAAGAAAGCATATCCAGCAAACGCAGATGAACTTTGTAATCATTCACCTCAACATTAAAATTAAAAAGGTAGACTAGTCCTTGTCTTCATGTTGGAATTAAAATTTAAAACAATTTTTTAAATCCTTCCTTTTAAGCCCCTAATGGAATGAAAGAAGCAAATCTGGTTGCCTGTGCCATTACGAATTTCAGAGTCTATTCTTGCTGATGAAATTTGTATGCTGTATTTGAACAAACTGTCATGCTAATGACATTCCTCAGTCTGGTGTCTTCAATAATAAGCAAACGGAGTTTTTAAATGTAGTTGATGGGATTTTTTTCTCTCTCAGACACCCTATGAGGAAAAACAGAATTTCCCATTTACTTTCATGACCTCTGATTTAAAAGCAAAGATTGCACATTATTTACTACTGGATGATTTTCCTGAAATTTAATGAGGACTAAGTACAAATATGACAGAAGTAATTATCACAGTTTTATTCTGCACAGTCAGGGTCTCCTTGTGCTGTAATTGCAAGCCTTTCATTCAGCTGCTGATACCAGAGTTATTATCATAGTACTTTATGTTATTTCAGAGAAAAGGGAAACAGATTTCTACCTCACTTTTACCCTGCAAATTTATCCTAAGGACTCATTTTGCCTGGCCTCATGCTACAGTGAAATAAAAGACATATGGGAAGAACTTGGACAAAATCTTTTCTGATTCTCTTCGCCCTTCCCAGCTGCAGCGAGGCCACCAATATAACCCCAGTTTTCACATCCTACTGTGAGGTATTGAGGTATTGAAGGGGGCAGCATTTTTTAAAAGGAAGAAACATGTGGGCAGGTGGCCAGCTCATTGTCTAGCATAGAGATTTTTTTACGGTGTGCTGCTGCACTCATTCAGACTTCAGTGAAGGTTGAATGAGCCCCAGCTGGAGACTGGACCACTGACCCAGAAGCTGGAGATACCCAGAAACATGTACAGGACTGGCAGCCTCCCTCTCTGAAGCTCAAATATAATTACTTTATTTTACACTTCCTGCACCAGACAGCTCCCACACGTGGGGAGGAAAAAACCTCTTCCAGTCGGTTCATCCTGTACTGATCCTGTGCTATCCATGCCCATCTCACGACAGTGCTCACTCCTCACCCAGGCACAGCAAATGCACCAGCAGCATCACTGTATTGACAGGACAATTACTGAAGTTATTTAAGTTGAAACAGTCTGAAGGAAAGAAAGGATTTTTGCAAGAGTGAGTCAAAGCAGTTGTACTGATACTCCACATCCACTGTGTGCTACATGGACACTGACTAAATGTGCTACCAAAAAAGATCTCAAGTAAACAGCAGTAGAAATAGCACATATGTCCAACTTAGGCTTCACTAGCTGTATAAACACAGTAAATATTGCAGAATCAAGTGCCCAATTCAATATTACAGTAGGCATTTGAAGTGGGGAGAACAGAGACTGAATATCTCTGCCACTTCTATATTTGACCTCATTATACAAAAACTACATCAGATTAACAAATATATTTACACTAATCTGAGGATATTTAATTTGGCTTGAAATTCAGCAGTTTGCAGGGAATCTTTCCAGACCTTGGGCTTGCAAAGTGGGGATTTCCTCCTATCAGCCCCACACTGCATCACCTTCAGGAAACACATTTTGATCTATTGCTTTCCAAATAGCAAAGTGACTACTGGCTTAGTGGAGCAAACTCATATAACTAACTGGACCATCTCTTTTCCTTGGAATAGCAGGTCTATACAAACATCAGCTGTGGGACTTCTCACAGTAGGGTCTCTATCCTACCATGAAGAAGAGGAACTTGAAGTTTTTTCCTGGCAGTTTTTCTTGGCTATGCAAGTTACTGGGAACTTGTCCCAATCTAATGAAACACATGTTTCTTAGAACCCACTTATTTCTGGGGATAGAAGCATTTCTGTAAGAGATACAAAGCAATAAGAATTTTTGGTTCATCAAGTGTGACTTATATTGAAGAGAATTCTTGAGTCTGGGAAAACTACAAAAAATAAATACATTCTAACCCTGCAGAAGGACTCTCAAGAGCTGGATGGAAAGGCAAGATTACAACCCTTTGTAAAAAACACAAGAATTAAAGCTGTGGGAGCAGGGACCCTGTGCTTGCATGAGCTTTGGGCATCCTGATAAAGCAAACCTCTTCCCAGTGTTGTCAATGGGATATCTTAGTCCTGTTTCTTCACTTCCAACACTGCTTAATCTAATATTTTACTCTTCAGTGTAATTAAAGAAGTAGTTGCACTATAATCCAAAACTACAATTGCAACAGACATATACACACATGCAAGAATTTACCCCCTTCTCCAGCCAAATTTGTGTACTAAAACTAGTTAAGCTGTGTCTACACAGACTTTTGAACAGGTTATTCAGCTGTTAGAAGCCCAGTTATTCAGGAAAAACCCAGAATTTGTACTGCTGTCAACACTGAACCCAACTTAGCACTGTCTACAGATGCTGTAATTCCACTTTGATACCACGTTGTTGCCATGTGAATTACAACCAAGCTCTTACAAGAACAAAATATCTCACTTCCAGTTACCACCTCCCACTCCTGTCCTTCCCACAAAACCTCTCAGTTTCTACTATGCTTGACCAAACACAAGTCACCATCTGGATCCTGAAAACACAAACAGAGCACTGAAGCCCTGGAGCTGGACCCCTGTGTATGATTTTACAAGCAGGATGCATATTCCCTGGAACACGACCTTCTGTGATCCCCTGATCCTGGTGCCAGATAAAGCTTGGTCTAGAAACATACCTAAAAGCTGTCTAAAAATTCTGATCTCTGCCTATCTACTTTTGTCCTCTGAAATGGAAACTGGCAATCCTTCAACATGCAGGTGCTTTGGTTTCCCCTCTAGCCTAAGCCAAAGACAAAAATATCCCAAAGGTGTTTTTTGGCTTCTGTGTGTTTTTTAACTCTCTGAATAAAGCGCTTTTATGTGTTGAAGGAAATGAAGCTTTGAACTCTGCTGAAACAAAGATCAGGGAACAGTTTCTATATAGCTGTTGGGTTTTTTAAGAAAAAAGTATTGTAAACAACAAGGAATTGGAAGGAAGCAGCCTGTAATTTCATGCTGTTGCAAATTGTCAGCTGCCTTGCCCACACAAAGTCATTTAACTGGGGGAGTGATACTCCCCAGGAAAATGAACCAGTAATGGCAAATAAAGCCCACTGCGGTGAGATCTTATCCCCCATCCTAAGTTCTTTCTCACATTTGCCCTATTATAACTTTTTGGTGCCTAATTAATGTGAATAAAAACTGTGAGAAAAAGCAACTGCAATACCAGCAGTCCCACAGAGGTCAAGGACACAGTGCCTTTTTCCCCCTTCACATGGATATCCTGACACTTCCACTGAGATGCTATCACAGGGCAATGCCACTGGCCACTGTTCATTGTCTACAAATGGAAACCTTTTCTCCCTATCACCTTTCATGAACAAGAAAAGGATTCAGAATCAGCTCACTCAGTCATGGGAAATGGCAGCTGGGCCACACTGGAGTATCTGGACACAAAAATTGGACTGACCTACTTTGCAGTTGGAATGAATACACAGGGGCTAGGGGATCCTGTTCCTGCTTTCTAAAAGCAAGCTCAGGGAAGAACCAGGAGAGCTACAGAACTGTGCATCACTAGGTCAACAAAGGAAGAAAGATAAGAGAAAATGTCACTTCCTAAAGCAGAAGAAACTCAGAAGTCTGTGGAACTCAGCTCTCCATGCCTACAGAAACCATTCCTCCAAATGTCACTAGTAGGACAATGCAAAAAACCAAGCTATTTTTACCTCTTGGGAGAAGGAAAAGCTCCACTAAAGTAAAGCACTGATTTTTATAATCTGTAAGTTAATAATACCTAATATCAAGTACAGAAAAACCTACAGTATGATAAGGTAGAACAAGGGTTATCTAGTGACTTTTTCTTAGTAAATAAACTTCAAGGTTATTGCATGCATATACATTTCTCTATTAAATTTAAAAGGACAGGCTGAAATACCAGCATTGTGAGATGCTCACAACCTGAGACCAGCAGTGAGGTGCCTGGAGTGATTCTATTTTGACAAGGAATGGCAAGGATCAGCTATTTGGAATACTTCTCATAGGTTACCATACTTACAATTGGACTGGCGTTGATGTAGTCTGAATTGTCGTGGCTACTTTCACCTTTCAGACATATCCTTGAATGGTCATCTGCAAAGAAGGAAACAAGGTAAGTTTCTATACCAGTGTTCTACCCATTTTATGTTAGACAATTCAAACTCTAACATAGATTAACAAAGATTGATGTCCTTTTCAAGACAGGTAAATATTAGATAGGATATTTCCTTCTGACTCCCAGCCTAGCCATAGGGTTGACACAGCCACAGCATCACAGCCTGACTCAGGAATGAAGCAATGGGATATTCCAGAAGCTCAGTATCACAAAGCCTGTCTTCATGAGATGCATGGTGATGTGCTACAACCTCTCAAAGAAAAAAGGGAATCTCTTCTGTTCACAGAGTTTAAACGAGGCAAATCACTAAAAACCCCCAGTATTATAGCAAACATAGTATATTTCTGTGTTTGGAGGGTCATGGAAGAGGGAAACTGATGAGACTTTGTCCACCTGGATTCTCTAAAATATGAACAGCAGGTCCATAGAAGTACAGCTGAGAGCTAGACAGTAAGTTAAACTGTCCTTGTCAAAGACCAGTGCTGTGTGGTGCTGCACTAGTGACATGTGGAGACAATATGACTTGGAGATGATCATTGGAGAGAGAAAATGCCAAGAATTTCACTTCAAGTACAACTGAAGCACACAGAGAAATCTTACACTGTGTTACTACACAGCTACTTCAGATACCAGTAAAGAAAACAGCAGTTCTGCACATAGGAGACTTACATTGTAAAGAATCAAGATTGTTTTATCACTTTTTAACTTGTAATTTTACTGGTGCTAGCTCAATTATACTTAAAGCTGGTATATCCCAAACTCTAGTCCTTTTTAAAAAATTTTAATTATTTCTACATCAGAACTCATATAATGGATGTGTTTTATTTGTCTATACTCAGACAGAGACAATGCAGGTGTCTGCATCTCTTCCAATCATCCAGACTCACTTTCTGTTATGAGAAAAGAAATGTTTTTATGTGATGAATGATTTGATCCTGATTAAGNTGATTTCATCCTGATTAAGCTGTTGCAAACAGGCCAAATTGTGTTCAAAAAATGCCATTCTTTTCCACTGACTGAAGAAAGAAACCCCAGACCACACTCAGATTAATTTGAGAGATGTCTAAGTCTACATATGAATCTCAAACAACTTGTACCTGATATATAACTAGCATGATTTATACTCCTCAGGAAACCTACCCTGCACGTACAGGGTAGGAAGAGGTTGTGGAGCTGCCCTTTCTGTTACCCTCTACAGCTGAACACAGATACTGATGTTTTGAGAGTATTGAGGATCTTTCCACTGAGTTTTCAAATAGACAAAATAAGAGTAGATTATTTAGTGACCTGGGACACCACTCAACACCAGGATTCCAAGTTGGCTGTTAAGTGCATATCATTATTTTAATAATGAGGAATAATAAATGAATTATCAAACATTCTAAGGACCATACAGGAAGGTAGAGACAGAGAGTTTGGGCTCTGCTTAGGTTTATTCAACAGTAATTCCATGGAAGTTCAATAGATGAGCAAGACAAAGGGATGTTTTTAAGAGTGTTGTTTATTGTCACTCAATCTCACCCAACAGTGTCAGCAATCTTCTCCTGGAATAAGATTATTGATGAACAAGTCATGTCAAATAACTGAAGATACGTTCTTTACTATTCACATCAAATTACTTTCTCTGCTAAGGTTTGAGGATGAAGAAGACAAGAAAGGGAACATGTTCATGAACATTATTCATTTCCACCCCACTCTGGCAACACTGCACAAAAAAAAAAAAACAACCAAAAACCCAAAACATAAATTTCAACTTTTGACACCTGAGATCTTGGGCTACCCAATATTTTCTTATAGGAGGTTTTGCAATGAGCATTTTCACAGAGTGCTTTGAAGAATTGCAGCTCTGAAACCTTCTGGCTTTGCAGGAGATACACAGGTTACATGCACTAAATGAGATCTCTCACATACTCTAAACTAAGCAATCACTCAGGATAAGCCCTGTTCATTGAATAGCAAAGGTGTTTGAACTAATCACCAAAGGAAAGTGTGAAATGTTTTCAAATGGATGAAGGAGAGACAGCAGACAGTGATTCATCAGTATTTAGCAAACAGATGTCAGGGTGACTCTCCAATAAGAGTCAGGTGTGAGATCAGTAACTTCAGGATCTTTTCTTTTAAAAACATAACGTTTTACCCAGACCCTCTGATTTAGTGTGCCTTATCATTATCTTGCTGTCTTGGAGGGTTTATCAGAGGGAGAGACATGTTAAGGCTTTGGTAGTGAAAAGGTGTTGAGACTTTGTATTTGCTCTTAGAAAAAAGAAGTGTACAAAAAAGGTTGTGCATGTTTTTCTGCATATATCAAGAGTTTGCACCCATGTGTGCTTCAGTTGCAGCATCAAACATTCATATTGACAATGAACAGATTGTGCTTGTCTATGCCTGTTATCACCTCAAAGCTTCTAGGAAGTAGCATAATAGCTCTTCTGAAACAGGCA
>WEIU01000262.1:2727-14987 GCA_013389925.1 Aegithalos caudatus | reverse complement strand
AAAAAAAAAAAAAAAAAAAAAAAAAAGAAAGTCCACTTGCTGTGGATGAATGATTTCTGTATTCTTTTCACACATCTCTCTTCCTCAGTGACCTAAGTCCACCAGTGATTGAGCCTGACAACTTCCTTACCTTGTTTGCCTTGTTAAAAACCAGGCTTCTGAGTAATTCATGCAATAGGTGATGGCTCACAAAGTGCCTGGTGAGTCTCCCAGTGCTTTCCTTTGACATAAAGGGCATCATGACAGTCAAAGGAGGAGCAGAATCTATAAAAAGCTCTAGGTATTTGACAAAGAGCATCCCTGTGTAACAAAAGATGGCTAGTAACTTGAATCATCCATTGCTGTGTGTAGTCCACAACCAGAAATAGAGAGCTGACTGCAGCTCTCTGTCTGCAGCTCGAGCAGTTGTTTCTATAACTGAAGTTTCCGTGTTAAAGGTTCAGTAACCAGAAAAAAATCAGTGAACTGGACTGCCCATTCTCTTTTCCTAACATCAGAAAAGCAAGTTGTGAAACACAAGCAAGTAAAAACGTAATAGGATTTCAACACCCTTTCTGCAGTGTGGGTTCATATCTCTTTTCTGCTTGATAAATATTTTCCAAATATAATAGCAAAAAGCTGTTAAAAATCAATCAATCAATCAATCAATCAATCCATCAGCTTTTCTGGGAATAATGGCATTTAGTGATGTTTGTTATGTGGCAGTGCGGTACTGAANAGATGCTTTTTAGCACAGGACTTCTGCTGGTCTCTCTTACGCCTGCTTTTAAAAGTGGCATCTGGACACAGCAACTTTACAGTCACCACTTGTCAGTCCTCAAGTAAATTACAGAAGATAAGTTTTCTTGGAGCATTTTTATAGGATTCTCTAATCTTACATTTGAGGTCTGTAGGTTTTTTTGTTAGACTGAAGTGCAGAAAAATGAGACAGATTTCAAAGGCAGCCACTGAAGCTAATCTAGTTCACCTAAGACACTTTAGTTAATTTTTAAAAATCAGTATCCTAAGGAGTGCTAGTAATGTACTTGGAATAGAACTGTTCTGCATTTCTTTGAAATTATATGGTAAGTCACGTTAAGACATAACTAAAATCTTAGCAACAAATTCAGCTAGGTAGAGTTCAGAAATAAGCCAAATAAGCTTAGTGAGGGAACCAAAAATTGAAGGTAATACTTTATCTAGTTCTCTTAATACATACATCTCTGAATTTTACTAAATTAGAATCCCTTAGAGCTCCCTTATGAGAATACTCCAAAACAATCCAAAGTTATAATCTTTGCTGATTTGTTGGTTGGATGGAAAGATCAAATCTGAGTGGTCTCAACATACTTAAACTAAAATTCTAGGTGTCCATGGAAATAAAAATTGACCATCACCACAGAGGATAGAACCTCTGTCAGGTGCTGCAGTGGCCAGTACAACTTTATAACTGAAGGTGAGGCACCTCATTGCTCCACTGACTAGATTATTTTTGTAGAAAGGCCGTAAGTAGCTTCAAGGGAATACCCCTGTGATTAAGCTATAGTAAACTGATCGTAATGATTTTAACTTTTTTATTACTTATTTATTACTGCTTAGACATCAGTATCTGAATCCAGACTGTGAATTAACACTGCATACAGGACCTTGGATTTTATTTAAAGCAGAGGAAGAAAAAGCTTTAGAAGCTTTTCTACAGCTTCACTGTAGAAAAATATGCTAAAGTTTTCTTTCACTTTGCCTTCTTTCCTCTTTTCACCTTTCCCTTTGCTAAAAGTAAAATAAAACAGGGAGTTTTACATGAAGAAGCAGATTTCTGTATCATTGAAGTAAGTAAATATGATTCACAGAACCACACCCAAAATTAAAATGAGGCTATAAAGTTGCTTTACTCAACAAAATGAAGAATGTATTAGAGGTTGAACTTCCAAAGACATTAACCTGAACCACCCGAATGGAATATCTCGCTCCGTTTACAGCTGCTTGTTTAGAGACACCAAGTGTGAAAGTTGTAGCTCTGGAAAAAGCAAAATGGCTTTGTTAATTCAGATCTGTTGTCTCTTTTATGCCAGTCTGTTCATGCAATTACCCAATGTGCATACACATAGTGAATCCTCATAAATGTTCAGAAGAGATGCATCTTAGTTGATTTGAGCAGTGACAAATAGACAGTGTAAGCCATCAGTTGCTAAATCACATGCTAAAGTAAGGTCAACTGATTTAACTGTGTGAAATAAGGATCTTCTAGTCAGACTGTATAACCAATTATATGGTACTTAGTTACTCATCATGTGTAAGGAAGAGTCTGCCCCATGTCTCTTACCTTCTCTGAACTTGCTTAAAGTCAGGTATCTTTGGCTTAGGGTGGCAATGTAAAATCTCAAGCTTAAAGACTTCATGAGTTTTTAATCACCTTAGTGTCAAAAGTAATTATGCAGTTTTAAGTTGTTCTTCTTATCCTCATTTCAAGACTTACTAATGAAGTCACCTTTTGCTATTTTTTGAATCAAATAAAACCACAGCTCTGTATGTCTAAGTAACTTTCAGGAGCGCAAAAGAGTCCTTAGTAAATAAATAAATAAATAAATACATACATACATACATACATAAACCTAGGTACTTAACAGTCATTAGATACACATGCACAAAACATGTGTTCACAAGTGACAGTTTAAGTACTTCGGTATGGATTTATATGGCTAACTTTAAAATACGTGGATTTAAAGTCTTTAATATGCAGCTACTTCATCAACAACATTACATGAGAAATCATTAGTGAGTGCTCCAAGTATCAGTTCTCAAAACTTAAGAAATTTTGGAATCACCTATGAAACGAAGCAAATTACAAGGAGAGGACTGGGAAGGTTTTAATCTGAGCTGCAACTATACCATAGAGACTACTAACAGGAAATGCTTGCTCTTCATTTCTTGCAACTCAATCAAACATGACTGGCTTAGTAAGAAACCAGCAAAAAAGCATTTCCTGGTATTCTCCTTGCCTAAATACACAAAGGATCTGCTACAGATAATGGTGGTTTCACAGTCTGCCTTAGAAGTGGTCACAATAATTCCCAGAGGGGAAAACGTTTGACAAATCTCAACTGTGGCTGTTGCTATGCTGATTTGCAACTCCTGAATAAATTTCACTGCAGTCAGTTGGCTGCATACTGCAGAGGATTCATCACACAGGCAAATGTTTCACTGCCTTTCCACCTCCAGCACCCTGGAGATCCTGAAGGACAGCTCCAGCTGCAGAGAAGTAACCAGCCTGTGCAGCCCATAGGGAGGAAATGCTGAATCAGCACATCCTCAGATGCCCTCACCATGTCCCTGTTCCACCAAGACCTGCTCACTTCTCCATTTTATTTCACGGCTGCCTTTCCCCTCCAGGTGACTTTTTTGTTACCAGGATCTCCGCTGACTTTATTGTCAGCTGGCAGAAATGCCTGATCGAGCTCTCCAGATGGTGGCTGCAGGAAGAATAAAAGCAAACTTGTGAGGGGCATATACAATAATGAGTATTGGGAAAGTAGCTGAGTATTGCTCCACAGTGGATGTTTTCCACTCTGTTAGAAAGGGACAGAGAACAGAATGTAGAATACTGGCCAAAGCTAAAGCCTTGGCTATCCTGTGGACCACCTTTCCCATGAAACAGTAATAACATTTAAAGTGGTCTAACTCACACATTAAAAAAAAGAGACAGCGGGTCTGAAGGAAAGCATTACCAATACAGTTGGTATTGTATTGTAGTAAAAGTAAAAATGTAAAAAGTTTGTAAAAGTACAAACTTTTCAAATAACTATGTTTCAAAACATAAAATCATCATCCCTGTGAGCATGCTGGCAGCTATGGGCTGCAGTAACATGGATATTAATTTTACACCAGTGTAATAGGCAAAATCTAGCAGTCAGCTTCTGTTCCTCCATTTCCCCATTTGTTAACAAGGAACAGAGACACTGTGAAGAACTTTGCTCTTACGGAGGGGGGTGATTGCTTCAGGGGCAAGTTACTGGGTATGACTGCCCTCTCTACAGCAATTAACTGTGCTCTTTGGGTTTTGTATCTCCTACTGAGCACAACATAGAGGTTCATTCTAATAAGCTACAAAGCAAATCTTCTTTGAGAGCAGCATCTCCAATAGCTATAGGTAAAGGGTCAAAATGTACCTCCTACAATGTTTTGCTAGCTAACAAACATCTAAGATTTTAAAATCTTTTGACTATTTATGTCTCTAAAAAGTCTGAACCTATGTGTTTACAAGATTATATGAGAATTCATGTAATAAAAGCACACAGAACACTAGTGTTTTTTACATGCCATAGGATGCTATACGAATTCCTCAACATTGTAAGAGGGAAACAAATGAAAATGTGATGGTTTAATTTTTTTTATTCACCGACTAACTGGATTATGTTACATGTTTTCAGTTTTACAATGTGAAACTAGACATCATGTCCAAGACAAACTATTCCTAAAAGAAAGTATCTTATTTTTACCAGTTTGACTCAACAGTATTTCAGGCTCACTGTCCTCCTAACTGACATTGAATACCATCTGCCTCTACACTAATCCTTCAGACAATCATTTTCAGCTTTTCCATTGCTGCCTCTTAGGTCCTTCTTATCAAATTAAACATGGAAATGCCATCTAAGGGTTTGTCTTATACCTGATGCAGGGGTAAGAAATGGTAGGGACAAAATCTTTTATGAAGAAACAGATAAGAAATTTTACAGAGGAACCTGCAGATAAGAAACCAGCACTGTACTGCAAGTACATCCTGATGGAGCTGTGGACAGAAAAGCAAGTCTGATTTCCAAATTTCATCTACAGCCATAAAATAAAACACAAGAGTTTTCTTCAAATTAGGAGAAGAGAAAAAAAAAAAGAGGACTACATTAGCTCCTGTCTTACTCTGATTACACCTAATTTTAACTATTTTTCTACAATATTCTGCTTGGCATTAAAATGAAAGATCTAAGATTTGCTCTGAAATCAAGAGCATCCCTGTATGCTAGGATTCTAGAGACCACCAGAAGTGTTCTGGACATTCTGCAGTATCATGTGCCAGGCTACTTCTAACTCCTTTAGAGCTAAGAGATTAAACTGATGCAGAAAGACCTAAATGACACTGCTCTTCCTAAAGGAAGGATTACAACTTTCAGACCTTAAATCAGACCACCCCCATTCTGGCTCTCAGACTCTCATTGGAGAAATTGGGTCCTTCATGGCACAGCCAAGGATAGACAGAAGATTTTTGTGCTCACCTTCCTTCATCAGTCTGCTATTTCACATTGCTTTTCACACTACTCATTTGTCCCTACAACAGTGACCCATATGCCTGCAGGGAAACCATTGCCAATGGAGAAGCAGTGGCTCTGTTGCTCTTCCCTGCAAAGTCTGGTCCTCCCAAAACACCTTTCTAATTAATATTTAAGCTAAACAGACAGGTCCAAGGATAATTCCCCTTGTGATCAAAGAGAATAAGACATCAGGGAAAGGAGATGTGCTGGAGTTAGGAAGGACTTACATGGATGTAATAGGAGATGAAAGCTGCAGAAAAGCAAGAGAGAGTTCATGGTGAAGTACTGAGGGTGGCAGCCTAAGAAGCTTCTGGTGCTACTGAGGTAGAGCTCTTAGCTGTGTTTCACCTCTTTATCCCATTTACAGCCTATGGCAAAAGCGTTTCTTCACCTGCAAGATGAGCTTCACTGCAAAACATGAAATTTCTCTGAGACTTTTGCTGAGAAATATTATTTTGGACACCAGCCAAAATCACAATCTTCAAGGTCTTTCAATTAGCAAGGGAAGAGAAACTCACAGTAACCCCATCCATCTTTTATGTAATTCCATTCCACTACAATAAAAATTAAATTCTGGTATCTCTAAGTCTGCAGTCTCTAACTAGAGAAGTCACAAACACAAGACCATACCATTACCCCCAGCTGTAAGCATCCTTTTAGCCATCAGTTACTCCCCAAAGGCACAGTCTATCTCTGTCATAAAATCACAGAATCACATAATATGATGAATTGGAAGGCACCCACAAGGATCATCAATACCAACTCCTGGCCCTGCACAGGACCACCCCAAGTGTCACACCTGGTGCCTGAGAGCACTGTCCAAAGGCTTCTGTCAGACAAAAACTCTGTCAGTCTGGTGCTGTAACCACTTCCCCAGGGAGATGTTCCAGTGCCCAACCACCCTAGGGGTGAAGGACCTTTTCCTAATATCCAAACTAAACCTCCCCTGACTCAGCCTCAGGCCATTCCCTCAGGTCCTGTCACTGGTCACCAGAGAGATGAGATCAGTGCCTGGCCCTCTGCTTCCTCTTAAGGTAAGTTGAAGATAGTGAGTGATGAGGTATTTTCCTGTCATGATTTTTTCCCCCAGAACCTGTGCTTTTTTCACTGTATCTTAGACTTTCCTGCTGCCTTTTATTTTTCTCCTATCTCATTGGCAGGCACATCACACGATGCCCATGGAAACCCAGCCCATCGTGAACACTTCTGTTCCAGAGACGGGCACACCTCTCTGAGAGAGATGTTCCCACTGTTTCAGCTATCTGCTTTCAATAAGAAGTGTGGTCATAACTATCTGCACTTAGCAACAAGAGGACAGTTACATCCCACTGTTTTCAATACTGCTCAGCCCAAACAGTCCTTCCTCAATATAAAAGGTATAACAAATGGAAGGATCAGGGAGAGTTTTTAACAAAAACTACACCCTTTCATTGAGTGAAGTCATCCAAGACAGAGGGGATTTGAAACTAAGAGCTGAACTTGCACAGTGAAGCTGGGCCCTCATAATGAAATAAACTGGGTATGAATTCTATTAAGACAAATAAAAATACTTTCTGAGCCTTAGTATATGCATTTTCTGGTTATTTAATAGCCAAATTCAAGTTCCTGTGGCTACATTCTAGGTCAGCATGGTTTTGGCTTTAACATCCCAAAATGAATCTGTTTCCAGGTAGTGTGTATACTGTTGGATCTACAAAAATCTGTTTGTTCCCAGAGGAAACAACCTAGCTCATTAGGTTAATTTCAATACAATTAAATTATTATTATTATTAATTAATATTATTAATTTTAATACAATTAAATTATTCATTAAAAGAAAACTTTCAGTTAAGGTAAAACAAAAATAACTATATGCTTGGTAGTGTTAATCTGTCTGGAACTAATCCATAAACTGGGAAACTCCCACTGCTATGAATCTACATGTTTATAGCTCAACATGATTTTGCACATGTAAAAACTTCTGTAAACAACACACACATGATTCTTTTCACAATATTCACCTTAGATTTGGATAATTGCAGTCTGCTTTAAGCTAAATTGTCAGTAAACATGGTTCTTTCATGTGGGAGGTTATGAGTATCCAATCAGGATCTTATGAATTTAAGTTACTTTTTTACTATATGGGGTTCCATGCATGGTCTTTTACATCAGCCTTTTGTGCTTGTAATGCTGACCAAGAGATTCAAAGGAATAAATGTATTTGAATCTTGTAGAGTTATCTTTCCTTCTGTAAAACAGTGTGGACAGAATGAGGAGAAACACAGCCTAGAACTCCCAAAGTCTGTCTGCCTCCTGTTTGCTTTACTGGAAGTTTTACAGTAGACATCTCTGTGTATGTATATATTTAATGTGCTTCATAAATAGCATTCCTGTAGCTGTGCTGTGGATTTCAGTGATGATACCTGCAGCACNTTTTTTTTTTTTTTCCTTTTGGTTCAAACCCATGCTTATTGAAAGGAAAAGAATCATCATGTCACTATTCAATTCCTGCTAACAGTGTTTTGTTTGCAAACTGAACTTTCCTAATTACAATCACAGAAAACTCCTCTCAAACCAATCACATTTTTCAATATTCTAGTTAAACCCGAATTATCAAAACCTTTGCATTCTGGTTCACAGAGATTTAGCAATTACATGACAAAAATTAAGAAGATCAGATTAAATCATAATCTTAATAAAAAAATAAGTACAGGTGACACTGTTATATGCCCAACAGATCAACAAAAATACTGGCTCAAAGTCTGATTTCACACCACTTGGAATTAATTTCATGGCATTAGCATAAAACTAAATTAATTGAGAGCAGGATCTGATTGTTCATGCAGGAAACGAGGTGATATTTATTCCACTGAATATGCTGAAAGGGGTACATCTCACAGTTTGTTAGATATAAAGCAAAAATACAGTGAAAAAGACACATTTTTCGATGAAAATTATGGTTTTATTATGGTTATAATAAAGTTTATCTATAAGATGTGCACCTTTTCCCAGACCTTTTCCTGACAAGGGCTTTTGAAGTCATACAGTCAGGCTTCTACTTTCACCCTTCAGATTGTTGGGATTTTGTCAGCTCAGCCTGGATCCTCTTCCAGCAAACAATTGGATGCAAAAATTTGAAGCCTTTGGTGTACTTTAAAGTCACAAGTGTCTGACACACAACACTGAGAGCTGGGAAAGGAAAACTGAGGGCTCAAGATCGAGTTACCTGCCCTGACAAGCCAGATCAAACTGCATTGATGATCTGGAGAGTTCAACTGCTCCAACAAAACCAACTGCCTGAATATTTCTGCAAAAGGCGTTTAAACCACTTCATAACCTACCTATGCTAATCAGCTCTCAGAGCAATGACTGTTTAAAAAGACAATCCATTATTAAAATTACTTTCCTATGGCTATTACAAATTATGGTGAGTTTTGCCAGAGTTTCTCCCAGATAAAGGAATGCCTGGCCACTCCCAACCGCAGCATGCAGAGCAGCTTCACACACCACCAAGCAGTCACGCTGTGGCTCAGCCACGTGCCACAACACTCACTGCTTTCACTCCTGGCTTCCACCACAGTCAGAGTCACAGACAAGTAAGTACAACATTATAAACTACTCTCTGAGCTCATTAAAGGATGGCAAATCAGGAACTATAACAGGATTCCAACACTTTTGTGTCTCATTTCTAGCTGAAGGCCTGTTCAGGTTGGGTATAAATAAGAGCTGCTCCTGTATGCTGGATTAGTAATGCCATCTGTGAAAAAGGGACTGGAGAATCGACCCAGGTGATTGTAGATTTTGTTGTACAAACAGAATCTATCACAGCATTTCCAATCCCTAGCAATCTTTTGGGCACAGCGAGAGAATAGCAGAATACAGATTTGCATGGGGATGGACTGGTCATTTCACCAAAGACTTTGGACCTAAAAGCCAACATAGAATTGACATTTTGGTACACCCTTTGAAAAACTGCTCTCCAGATTCTTACTAGTTCTGTGGAGAAGCTACATACATTAATTCCACTGATGGAAATAAATTGGCTAACACAACTATACCAGCTTAATATACAGTTGTATATAATACAGAAGAACTCATTCTTTGGTTTGGGCCACATAAAATGACATGGTATCTCAGATGAAAACAAGGCAAGAGATGGAAAACTAAAACAGACCGAAGTGCTGTGAAGATGCAGAAAGTCAAAGTTTTGTATGCCTGAAGAAAATGTGCTACCGACAGATTCAGTGGTGTTATTTTATATTACCTATCTTATTAAAAAAAAGTTCAAATGACTGCCTATATTTTCTCTCTATAAAATGTTTCTTTTCTGCCTAAGACGCCATCACAGAACAGGGGCAGGCTGAATTCTAACCACTGATTTCTGAGGGAAAGGCACTGATTTACGTTATATATCTCTCAGAAACACAGGACAGAAATCTTCCAAAGAAATGGAGACCTGTTGGCTAATTTTTTCCAACCATGGCTTCCCAAGGAAGACTAATCCTGTAATCTATGACTGCACCTTTTTCTACAAAAACCATAGTCAGCATGAAACATTTGTGGCACAAGTGAATTATAACTATGCCCTCCTGGACTATGAAAGAATATCCAACAAAGGGGCCTTAGTATGTCTTCGATGAAGGTACTGTGAAAATCTAATAAGGAAGACATTGCATGTAGCTAAAGACAGACAATTAAATATATCAGAACACCAACAGAACCAGAAGTAGAAATGCTCCTAACAAACAAAACTTAATCCCTTTCATCACAAGTTCTGCAAAAAAAGAAGTCATATTACACAAGAGTTGTAAAAATCTGATGTGGCAACATGGATTCTACTTAAATAAAATATATTTAGAAAGATAAAGTTTTTTTTCACTGGTATCACTGCACTATGAATTTCCTATAATCATACCCTGCTTGCTATTTAATTGAAAGAGAGTGATTTAAAGCCTTTGCAGCAAGTCTTTTATTCTCAATTTTCACATAATTCTTCCAATGGATAATTGGAGCATTAATTTCTTTAATTACTTCAGGCATTTTTTCTCTCAGAATGTATAGGTCTCTACAGAAAGGGGGATTAGAATAATTTGTGCACTTTGTGTTTGTCATCTAGGACTTCATAGTTTCTTGTGATATCTGCATGCCTGACTTTTGTAGAAAAATATACATTAGGATTTCTTAATTAATTTGTTCACTTCTTTCATTAACTTAAGAGAAATCTTGCCCTGTGATCTAAATCTTAGGAACTGCTTTCTGCTGGTGAAAAAAAAAAATTATTTCATCTTTTAGGTAATTTTTTCCCTCTAAATTTGCCTTATTTATCACTTACTCAAAGTCATGCCTAGTGTCTAATACGTACAAATTCTTCTGATTTCAGAAACTATGAAGGTGAATCTCAGTTTCATTTATAAAATGCTATTTTTGCTGCTTTATCCTTCTGAGGATAACCTTGTAAATGTAGATGGGCATAAACCACTTATTAGGATTAAACATGTTAAAGCAAGCAAGCTTCATTTCTGCATTAAAGGGCTGATCATAGTGGTGTGGCAACATGCAAGAGCTAGTCTAGTATACACTGAAAAACAACAGTTCTTATATATTATATCCCATATTTTTGTATTTATTTCCCATATATTTGTATTTATTTATTATCAGCAAAACCTTTCAGCAATAACCGCACCAAGACCAATGGTTCCTTAAAAGGCTATGGGTAAAAGGCATTGGCTTCTTCATAGCTCCTTTTTCTTAGTTTCTTAGGTTCTTCCAAGGAAAAATTTGGCTTTCAGTAGTACATCACTCACACTCACACATGAACAAAAACATTAACTTTTCCAATGCCTTTTAAATTTTTTTTTAATAATTACAATTTTAGGGTCTTAAACAGAAATAATCCCATTCCACATGCTTAATGAAAAAGTTTTCAGAATCTCCTGTAGAAAAGGCTTGATGCAGGATTCTTAGTCTGGTTCTGTTTCGATCTTCAATCTGATACTCTCAAAAGGAGGACCAATTAATTGTGGTTTGTTTTTTTTTTTCTCTCAACACTTTCTGAATCAATCTTACTTATTTCTTATTTCTTACTTTTTAATTTTTAAGTTTTATAGCACTAACATATTCACTGTCTTGTCTTGCATTTTTCTGTAAAACTGCCAGATTTTCTGCAAGGTCTGTCACTGGTCTTAGGACTAAAAGTTACATATGACCTTTGCTGTGGTCAGAAATATGTGATAGAACTTTAAATATCTGGGTGGAAAATGCCATGCAGTGCAAATCTCACTTCTTCACAAGAGATTGACAGAACTACTCTTCTGGCAGTGAATTTATCTGATGAATTTGTTTTGAGTAAGTGTCATGGAGAGATGCAATTATGACCCCTGTTGGTTCACCTAAAATGTACACATTTATGCTACTTGAGTCAGAACATCCTGCAGCAAAGGTTGGTAATTTTCTCCTCCCTGAACTACACCACTGAATGAAAGAAACATGGGGAAAAAAAAGCCTATAAAATATACAAGGAACAAAGAGTTGTCAGTGTTAAACAAAAAAAAAGCCGCCTGTCAACTATAGAGCCCTGAACACTGAAGAATCATCAAGTTTCATAACTAGTTTTCATAGCTAACTCTTCATTACATCTTTGCAAGTACCTGCACTCCAAGATGTTTTAAGGCTATTGCTGTAGTAGCTCCAGCCAGAAGTGTAGGCATATGGCAAAACTCTCATGAGCATCAATTTTGAACCAAGGATAACAACATAAAGGGAGTTAGTATCAACATCAAGGCCAAGGAGACTTGGTCTAGTATAAGAAAAATCAACATCATAAAGCAAAACAAAAAGCAAGGCTAGAATACACAAATGGAAGGTCACCCAGCAATTTAGGGGATAACAGCATTGTAACTTTATCCCTGGGTAAACTATGGCAAACTAGGGGAGATGTATTTGAAGAGTAGATTGGTGTCTGGATGTGAAAAGCTGGATTTCAGAATTCAAATGCAGTTGAAC
>WEIU01000259.1:0-25856 GCA_013389925.1 Aegithalos caudatus | reverse complement strand
AAATGCATTCTCTGATTTTACTGCCTTAATCAGATTGTTTTGCCAGCATCACTTTAAGAGAAGCAAGGACATAGAAGAGCTTTCCAATAAGAGCTGTCTGTTGTTGCCCAGACACAAAATTTTCAAAAACATTCTAGGGAAACTGAAAGTTAACAGAATGTGTTCTTCTTTCCATCATTCTCCTGCAATGAAGATCTACCACGTGTTAACACTGAAGTGCAGAGGTAATAAACCAGCCGTTTTGAAATAAAAATCAGAAGGAAGAGAGGTTAATCTCAGTGCAATTGATATAACTGATGCTGGTTATGGGCAAAATGTAAGAATCTTGCTGAGTAGCCAATAACCTTGCTCAGCTCTCTTGTGCTTGGAAAAGGCAAGACTAATCAACTGGATTTACTTCAGGTGGTATTTGGACAAATGCAATTCAACACACAAGCTGTCAGGACCAGCCATATCTATAAAAATTTCAAACACAGAAGGATACAGACACTTTAGCTAGAAGGAGTCACCTTTTGAATGCGCTCTCTGGTAAAACATGCTTAGGAGAAGAGTTTAATCTGTTGAAGGCTTAAAACCTGCAGTGAAAATTGAAGTCTGGCTGAGAACTTGAAGACATGCCTGCATTTAATGGATTTATGAGCTTTTGTTGCACCATACAAGTAACCTAAGAGGCTGCTTTTCCTTGCAGGTGTAAAATGAATTACTCTAGGTTTCAACTTGCTAGTTGCTGATTGAGATTTATTTGTTGGGCTTGAATTTTTTGGCATTTGTTTTGTTCTCTGAATTTCCCTTTTGCATTGAAAAGTTAGTATTTAAGCCTTTTATTTATTACTGCTTTGAATTTCATTTATCCCACAGCTGACTTTTGTCTTTATTTCTAAGCATTCTGTCTTAAGGGACATGCACAACATCCCACAAAATAGTATAATCTTCTTTATGCTATTTCTAGTATTCCATAGCAACTGAGGAGAAAAAAAAGAGACTAAACTGAACACTACAACACAGGCAATTCATTACAGATTTTCCACTTAGTATTCAGTAAATTGTCAAGTTCTTATTTTCATCATTAGCATATTTTTCACAGAGCAGAAGCATAGCCATTTCTGGCAGACTGAATTAAATCTGTTTTACTTGAATGTGAAAGTAGAAAACATTGTCAGGCTTTCTATGAAAGCATCATTTTCTAGTAATAATTTATTTCTCTGGAACAGTTTGCTGTGGATGTCTTTATGTTTCTATAAAGATATGGGTGTGTATGTTTCAGTCTACCTGTAATTAAATCATTCCTTAGCTGTAGGGGAAAAACCACAGAAAAAATCTATGAGGCTTTTCTTTGTTTGTTTGTTTTTGTGGGTTTTTTTGTTTGTCTTTTGCTGCTCATATTGCATGAGCTGAGAAATTTACTAGATCTCTTTTGGGGAGATTGATGTCTATGCACATGCACATTTAATTTAAAATTTTGTAGTACATTTTTGTAGACTCAAGCCCCCAAAAATGCCTCAGAATTTCACTGAGGACAAAGAAAAAGATCAGGTATAACTATCCAGAAAATTTTTTACATACAGGAATTCTTTTTTTTGTAAGACTAGCTGATAGAAATTTCATTTTATTCGAGTCTCATGCGTAGTCTTAATTACTGTGAAATTAAATTACATGCATCCTTGTAATTTCAAAACAAAATTTAAAAAGTACCTGAACATATTTTGCTTGCTTTTGTACTGTCATGTGAAGTAGAAATGTTTTATTCAAGATCTGATTTTTCTTTCAGCAGTTTAGAAATCTGTCTTCTATTTGTAATCCCAATGAACTCTGCATTTGTCACCAAGTCTGTTTTATGATAGCTGCATGCTAGAACCAGTCATTGTGTGGCTGACAGATATTTACGATATTAAAAAGAGATTTGGGGACCAAAATGTATACCTCAAAGGAAAGTATAAATAAAAGACCTTAAAAACTGCATGTGTGAAATTGTGTTTATGGGCTTGAGCGTGTAAATAACACCTACAGACATAAATTCACCACTGTGCATGTACACATGCCCTTATATGCATATGAATTGTAAATCGCAACATTATAATCAGATACATCTTTTGTTTAATTATTCCAAGTGCTGAGTATGAGAAAGAGCTCAAATGTTCCTCCAGAATTGTTTTGCTGTTTGCCCTCAATAGCTAAAAGAGGACAAATTGATTTCTCCCTCATTTCCTTTGGTTTTCATTGTATTTGTAATATGAGGAAAGTAAAATGGGTTCTAGTAGCTCTTTTCAGTAAGTACTACCTTCCAGCAAGAAAAAAACAAGTGCACATAGCTGAGTCACCCTATTTAGGATCTTGCAGCATCCATAGCTACTGCTCTATCATTAATGTTTTAATAAGCTTGCTTAAGATAGAGATATTTGCTATCAGAATCCATGGAGATAACACCATTCAGAGATTCACTGGTATGCTTTTATATTTGGTTAGCAAATAAAACAAGTGTGGGATCCAGGCAACTATCCTCTCTTGCAAATGGCCCCTAATACTTGCTATTCTTTCCTGTATTTTTTTTTAATGTTACCAATACATCTAGAATTTAGAATTTTTGTTTTCTAGACTGCTAAATACTTTAGGTAAGCATTCTCAAACATCAGGTCATTGTGTAAAAAATAACGTGTCCTCTACAGTCGTCACAATGGGAAAAAAAAGACAACCTATGATACATTAGCAACGGCAAGGAGGTTTTTGAGAAAATACATTAAAGTATATAGGACAAGCAGCAAGTTATTGATTTGCTTTTATTTGTTACTTTGTTTTGTTAAAGATGGCTTGTTTTCTATCAGGGAATCTTTCCTTGACCAGTGAAAATTTGGCAGTTTCAAAGTATATTTTTACTCCTAGCTGTGTGTCCCCTTCATCCAAAGCCGACATCAATAAACCCAGTCCAATCATTGATCTTTCTCTGTTTGTAGTAGTAGCTGATATAAATGTATCAAAATATCATTCAGTCAAATGATACTGAACTATGTAAACTAGTGTTGGTACGGGATTATTTGTACCCCAGCTACAATCCAGGAGTCAGTGATGTGATCAGTACTGTTAATTAATTGAATATTCTACTTCTCATTCGATTCTTACTAAAAACAGAAAGTAATTTTGGGCTATGACTGATTTTTTTTTTTTTTTAATCCACATTATTTTAAGTTTCTTTGACATGTGTGGCTCAGCTCCTTCATTCAGAGGGACTTTAATAAGAACTTCAGCAAACTTCGTTTCAGGTGGAATGATGTAGCTATCAAAACTGACTAGTCCAAAAATTTTGTTACCAATATACAAATATTTGTTACAAAATATTTGATGGTTTCTTTTGTTATAATTTGATAACATTGTATGTGATGTTTTGAAATTAGATTGACTTCTATTTATAAGTTAAATAGAAACTTAAGTTTCCTAGTTCCAGACTTGAGGAGATGTCTTAAGTCAAAGAAGAATAAGGAGATGTACTAATAGACTAATTTGCAACAGCTGGAGTAATTTAAAACACAAAAGTAAAAGTATCTGCTTGGTCCTTTGAGGGAAGGAAAAAAAGTTTTTCTATACTGTTTTGCCAAGTTAAACTCCCTTACATACTACAAGTATAACTTGAACATTTCACATCAACGCAAATATTTTAATTTGACACAATACAATGAATCATATGTTGCTATTTTTTTAAAGGTACAGGGTGTACTGTGATTGCCCATTCTGTGTTTATTTTCAGGCTTTTCTTATAAGCAAGGGCTCTTAACAAAAATATTTTATGCACATAATTGGCATGTATTAGTCAGCAAAGTTGTAACAGTTACTTTTATTTTAATGTTTAGGGTGAAAGTGTGGTGTTGCTTATACAAGTGTTTTTCTAGGAATAAGTATTACTAGAAAACAATAATTTGCTTCAGATCTAATGATATTCATGATTACTTCCAGCTTCCTTATTCTTTGTATGTTTGATTTTTCTGCCTGTTTTGGTGGTTGAGTAAAAAATTCTCATGTTCTGATTGACTCTTTAAGTACAGGAATAATGAGAAAAATCTCCTGTAAGGAAAGGAATGATTCCTTTTATTCATTATTCTCTCACATGATTTGACAGACTTTAGAATTTATTCTTTTTTGAATGGGAATTGAAGGTGTAGAAATAGGTTGTTTTTTTGTTTTGTTTTGTTTTTTTATGTTCTAGCTTTCTCTTTTTGGATTGGTTGCAATGTTTTAGATGTTAAAAATAAGCATGTGGCTTCTGCATAATTGTGCCAGAATTTGACATTCAGTTTCAAAATTCTGAATTCCTTCAGTTAGGAATTAAACTGAAGAGATGGAACAAAGAAACTGTGGAAATTTTCCTGAACTTTGGTGAATAAAAAGGAATAAGATATGGTGCACTTTCTTTGGTTTTGAATAGAAATGGACCAAATGAAAAATAAATTTAGGGATTTCAATTGTTCTTGCTTCATTAAAAAAAAAAAAGTTTATTATTTTGTATTTCTGCTTTAAAAGAAATATGATTCTTTTATCAGAACAGAAAATTATAGTATGAAGGTGGAGAAGGCAGGAGAGAAAGAGAGGATGCTGGGAGAAGAGTAAGAAAGAGAGAAGAGATAGGAAGCAAAGACAGAAGATGGGAAAGCAGAAAGATAAAGGAGAGAGGAAAGGGAAATAAAAGAAGATGAAAAGACAGAATGAAGAGGTGTTCATGACAATGCTCTGGCGGTGTGGGGCTGCAGGGCCAGACACAGCCTTGAAGCTGAGATAGTGGTGCTTCTCAAGTAACATATTTAAGAAAAGGCAAAACCAGCACTCAGGCAGAAGAGGATGGTAAGAAACTGTGAAACAGTGGTGTGAGCACCAAGGCCAGTGATGAAGGGAGGAAGGAAGGAGTTACTCTGGGCACCAGAACAGAGGATCCCTTGCAGGCTGTGGAGAGCCGCATCAGAGCAGATATCTGCACTGCAGCCAGTGGAGGACACAACACTGGAACATTTGGCTATTTCCTGAAGGAGGTGTTGCCCACAGAGAGTCCAGGCTGGAGCAGACAAAAACTGTGAGGAGGAAGCAGTGGCAGAGGGGAGCAATTGTGGACTGAGTGTAACTCACTGTGAGAAAAAAATAAAAGAATTGGGAATGAAGAAGGGTTGACCCTGTAAGGAGAAAGCTGTTGTTTTAATTTTTTTGGTCTTTATTTCTCTCTAGCCAAATCTTTTTTAATTGGGAATAAATATATTTTCATCATGTTGACTCTTTTTTCTCTTACTGTAACTTGTAAGCAATCTTCATGTCTTTATCTCAACCCACAGGTTTTTCATCCCCTCTTCTCCCTGTTTCCTGTTGGGGAGGGGGAGGGAGAGGCTGGGTGGGCATTTGGCTGCTGGCCAAGGCAAACCCACCACAAGAGGAAAAAAAGGAAAAGCAAAGGAGAAAAAGAGAGGAACAAATAAGGTAAAGAGAAATGAGAGGAATAAAGATAGATGGAAAAAAAGTAAAGAAAATAAGGAAGAGAGGTGAAAAGAAGTAAAGGAAGAGCAAAGTGAAAAAGAAGAAAGAAAACTAAAACTGAGAAAAGAGAAAGTATGAAAGCAGGGAGAAAAGAGGGACAGATGGAAGAAAGAAAAGGGTAGAAAATAAATACAGGAAAACAAAAGAGAAAACAATGAAAAGTAAGAAAGCTAGCAGAAAAGAAACAACATAGAAGAAGAAGGGAGGGAGAGAAGATAAAAAGGACAGGAGAGAAATTAAAAGGAAAAAATGTACAGTGGGAAAGAGAAAAAAGTGAGGAATAAGAAGATTGAGAAGAAAAAGAAAAACAAGGGAAAGAACTGAAGAAAAGCAGATGGAAAAGACAGGAGCAAAAAATAATGAAAAAAAAATTGAAGTCCAAGCAAGTTCTGTGGTTGAGGAATCTGTAGCTGAATGAATCTAGCAGCAAAGTTAAAATTTTTAACTGACAGAAAGAGCTCATATGTGTCAACCAAGACCCTTGAAATTATTTTCCATCAAGTAAAAGTGGTAAAACCCCTTTATTAAAATAACTCAGCTTTGGCTTCAGCATTACCATTCAATGAATAGATATATTATTTCCAGGTGAAAATTTCCAAAGAAATTGTAATAAATATTAAGAACTCTCTTACTGATTTGGACTGATTACTTAGGTGGGTGGAAGGTGTGGCTCAAATGGCATAGTAAACTCTGGCAGGCCAGCATGTTGGCATGCAGCAGTTTTAAAGAAGAGGCAAAGTTACTGAGCCAGTTTAATTGGGATAGCTGAGTAGGATTTTTGACAGTAAAAAAAGAAAAAAAGGAATCAGCTAAAGTTCAGCGTAGCAATTTACTTTCACGCTGTTGTTTCTATCAGGAAGAAATATTGTTTAATAAAGTAATGTCATATATACAGCCTGGTAGCTCAACATTGAGTAATATATTAAAGATTTAAAGATTTCTGATATGAAAAAATAAATCCATAATTCTCATAAAATATAAAGAATAATTTTAAACTGTGTAGTACTTAGTAAAGTTATTTATATACTACTTTGCTTGGCAGTGCTCCTTTATTATTTCCTTAAGTGGTTCAATCTTACCATAATTTAAGAGTTTTCACTGACATACATCACATGCCTTTTAGAATTTAATTCAGATAGGTCTTAACAGCACGTTGTCCTTCGCCTTTTGTGTTTTCTTTTTATTACCGGGGGAAAGAAAAAAGAGATGTATGTTCGTACACCCATCTTCAAGTTTTATAGATTTAGTTGCAATTGGTTTTAGTGGCAGCGACTGGGAAATTGCATCGAAATCACATGAGAGAGCCAGGAACATGACAAAAGGCTCCAGCAGAGGAGCTTGTGGGCGTGTGGGGCTCCATCAAGCTTGGTAATTCCGCTTCCCCTCAGCAGGGTGGTACCCCCGCCTCTCCCCCTCTGTGTCCTCTGGCGCCAGATGCAGCAGCCCAAGGGGTTACGGCTGAGGGGAGCCAGCTGCGTCTGGCACGTCGGGTCGGCAGCGGCTGGAGAGGGAGCACCGTGCCGTAGCTGACAAAAGGTGAAATAGAGGCCTTGCTCTGAGGAGTCTGAAATGGGAACCAGTTGTGTCAGTCTGAGGCCATCCTTCTCCAGTTACTGTAAACCAATATTGCAGCTGAAAGAATAATCCTGTTCTCTCCAAGCTGCTTTTCCTGTTCTGGGCTGCCCACCTCCCTGGATGCTGGCACAAGCATTCACATGGCTGTTTGGGGAAATAATCAAGTTTTAAATAAAGAAAAAAGGGGTGCGGGGGGAGAACATGTCATGGAGGCAAGAACATGTGGTCTGCCTTAGAGGGAAGGCACTCAAGTTGCTATTTTGAGTGGCAGAGCTGATACAAAGTGACATGAAGTCCAGTATTAGTCCTGGTGTAAACCTTGTTGGTGAAATCAGAAACTGCTCTGTGGCCTTACAGAAAGGTACAGAAATGCACTATTGCTGGCAGAACTGCAGGGTGGTGTCTTGTAACCATTACAGCTGTGGTAACAGAAGTCCCTGCTGTGGATGATAAGAAAGGCTGGAAATTCTTCTAATCAATCAGGGGAGAAGTGTGGCTGGAAGCTGTGACCTGCATCAGGATTATGGTCCTGGTATAGCATGATAAAGTAGGAATCCTACTTAGTCTTCTGAACTAGGCCTGGCTCACAGTGGTTTTTTGGCAACACTTTGTTCTTCCTTTTTTTTCCCTTTCCCATTGTGCAACAGAGTTAATGAAGCCACTGTCAGATGCTGCATGGGCTTCCTCTGCGGGTGGTGCAGCAGCTTAGAAGTCCTGTTGTTCTTTTGCAGTGTATTTTGTCACTTTGTTGCAGATCTCCAACAGAGGCAGCTAATCAGAGAAGGAGCAGTTGCAGCAGTTTCCAGGCTTCTTGAGCAAGCTTCAGGGAAAATCTCCTGTTTCTGGGAACTTTGGTGGTACACTGCAGCATGTCACGGCCAGCCTATGGAGGCATTTGTCTCTGTCAGTTCTGACAGACAGCTTTTGTTGGCTACTTACTGGTTGTGGACTATCTATGTAGTAATCATAACCTCACTGGATAGAGACTCCTAAGATTGGGAAGATGGAAACTTACGACTTCTGGCAATAGAAGAAAGCTTTTGTGCCTACAGAGAAGGGTAGGTGTAGTGCACTGGAGGGAGGTCAGTAAGATTGTCAGAGGAGACAATCAGAGCCAGCTGAGGCTTAGCCATGTTGTGTACATGAAGAGGAAAATGAGGGTGACAGTTATTTGAGATCATATCAAGATCCGTCTTCCAACCTTGTGTACTGGCTGTAGCTGGAAGTTTACTTCTTGTTAGGTACACAGATGTTGCAGATGGTCGTCTCTGAGGATTGTCCAACCCTCAGACTTCACCCCCTGACATTCATCCATGTGGTTTCCATGATACTACTGGGGTGAGCCCAAGTAGATTAAAAGTGACTGCACGGCTCTGGTGACAAGGGTGAAGAGCACAAATACTTAGGTGGTGTTTTTGTCAATCCTGCCTGTGAGGTGGAAATGCCCAGGTGACAAAGGACACATCCATCAGGTCCAGCTCTGGCTGCATGACTGGTGTCACAGGCAAAGCTGTAGCACCCCCTTTGGGGAATAAAGACTACTGAATAGGGACAAGATTCATAAGATGGAGTGTGGCAAAGGCATCTTTGCTGACAATCTCAGTCTTCATTTCTGAATGGCTCTGAAGCAGCTACTTAATGTGAAGATTGCTGGAATTTAAAGGCATGGGGAACATCATGGAAGTGTCCAGGGAAAAACATAATTGGAGAAATGCTGTGCTTTCTTTATGCAGTCTCTGCACACTTTCAGAGCACCTTAGAGTTACAAACACGGGGGGGGGGATAGTGCCCACAATAGGGTGCTGCTGTGCATAGATGGAGGGATGCAGGCTGACAAAGAGGGGCAACACATGCAAAGGAGGGGTGGGAGTGCACAGTGCTTTGCCCTGGAATGAGTACTCGGCCTGAGGCAGAACAACATGAGTAGTGCCGGGGTAAACATCTGCTGCTGACCATCTGGCCAAGAAATTGACGAAGCCTTGAAGTAACTGCTGGGTGCCTTTCAATTATTGCAGACCACAGTAGTTGTGGGGGATGCAAGCAAGCCAAGCCGTTTCTGAAAGACAATTTCTTGATTCAGGTGATGTGCTTCCTGGACTTGTTACATGTGAGCAAGGAGGGTCTGGTTGAATGTATGAAGGTTGGTGACCACCAGCCTTCTTGAGTGAGAAGAGGCCTACCTGGCCAGCTCTTCACCGTCTGTGTTCAGATGACTGCTTCTGTGCATGAGATGATGGCAGTGGATATTTTCTACCTTGGCTTCAGCAAGATATTTGGTGTCATTTTCCGTAGTATCTTCACAGCAAATCAGTGATACAGGAACTCAATAAGAGTACAGTGAGGTAGATGGAAATTTGCTTTGACTTCAGGCCCCAAAGTGTTTTGATCAAAGGTGCTAACTCCAATTGGTGACCGGTTACTAAGTGGTGTTGCTCACACATTGATACTGAGGCTGTTACTGGTGATGTTGCTGTTAAACACCTAGAATATGGGACAGAGTGCACATTCAGCAGGTTTACAGGAAGCAGTCGGTACACTGAAGCCTGGGTTGTTGTTCATAGGGATCTAGACAGCAGAAAACTGTGCTAACAGGAGCCTTGTGAAATTCAATACAGGCAAAAGCAAACTTCTTTATCTGGAACACGGCAATATGTGGTGGTATAGGCTGGGGGCTAACAGGGCAGGAATCAGCTGTGCAGAAAATTACCTGAGAGTCCTGGTGGTTAACAAGGCAGTATTAGTCTATCAGTGGGAAACTATTAGTCTATCAGTGTGCCCTTGCTGCAAAAAAGGGCAAGCCCATGTTGGGCTGTTGGCAGGACTGTGGCCAGCAGGCCAAGTGAATTGATCCTTCCCCTCTGTTCAGCACTTTTGAGACCGCATTTGAAGAACCATATCCAGTTTTGGGCCCGCTGTTCCAGGGAAGAGATTTGGTACATCAGAGTCCCATGGAGGTTCACCAAGATGGCTGGAGGCTGGAGCATGTGGCATATGTGGAAGGCTGAGAGCTGGGCTTGTTCACACAGCAGAGGAGAAGGCTCAGGGGCATCCCATGGCACTCCACTGCTAACTGATGGGAGTGTGTAGGGAAGACAGAGCCAAGCTTTTCTTGGAGATTGCATAGTGGCGGCATGAGAGGCAAAGAATGAGAGGCAGCAGACACAAATTAGGACATGAAACATTCTGATTTGATACTAAGAAAAGTACTTTCCCAGTTAGAGCAGTTAAGCACGAGAGGAAGGTTGTCCAGGGAGGCTGTGAAGTCTCCATTCTTAGAGATTGCACAAAACTTGAGTGGACAAGACTAAGATGCAAGTGGCCCTGCTTTGAGCAGAAGGTTGGACTAGATAACTCCTGCAATTTCCTACCAGTGTAAGTAATATGAGGGCATGAAAGTTGGTGGAGCTGAATGTTCTTAAAATAGATGTAACTTATTTTGGGGGGGAGAAGGGATGGGTGGGGTGGGTTGGCATGTATTATTTATTTTGAGTTTGACTAACCAGTTGTATATCAATAACACATACACGCACACACGAGATATTCTTAAAATACCACAGGGAAAGTTGTGGAGACTGGCCAATTAAAAAGCCAAATTAAACAAGAGAACTTGGGATAATTTCATACAGGTCCCTTGTGTAGAATGATTAAGTTTTAGAGGCCAAAAGGCATTCAGTGATTATTGACTATGTCTTGTTCAGCATAGTCACTTTACTTTCCACCTTAACAATTTTTTTTTCCTTTAAGAGTAAGCTTCACCCACCTTGAAGCCAAGAATATTTGGAAGGGTGGGGTGGGTTTTTTTTTCATTTTATACATTGCACATTTTGTGGCAATGTTTTTCTTGGGTTTAGTACATTTTTGACTGTAGCGCAGTCATTACTTCATTTTTCTAAACATATGTATTTAAAGCCCACAAGGGTCTGTGAAATCTGATACTAAAATAAGACATCGTATGTATAAAAACCATGGTTTCTTTAAGAAAGCCATTTTTTAACCTCTACTCCAGAATTCCTTTAATGTGGTAGGAATTATTTTTTTCCTTTATTTATAGTTTTGTTCTTCATGGTGATTATTGATATTGGAGTAGAGAATGAAAAACTACTACTTCATTTTAATGAAATCAGTTTAAACTCTTAAAAGGAAATATTTTATTAAAAGAGAAGAAGACAAAAAAGTACATTCTTGAATAGGAAGTAGCTGTCAGAGAGAACTGTGTTATTTAACCAATATAATGATTTGTTACACAAGAAACAATCAAATAGTTTCTTTTGAGTGGTGTTGAATGAGGAGGGTGTTTTCAGTCCAGGGGCACCTTGGCTGTCGTGCCTCTCTCTGATGCATGCTGATTTCTTGTTCTTTTGGGATGATTTTCTTTCTGAAACATTTTTCTTTCAGGGTGATTTCATGAGGTACTCTTTAATATTTAGCTTTGTCTTTCAACAACATGTTCAAATGCTTTTTTGATAGCATTGCTTTTTTTCATGTATTATTTGTACTACATCTAATGAAATGGTAAGGATTCAAAGTGCAGAGATGCATTTATGTATATCTTTTCTTCGAGATTTTTCTTCACAAAGAAGAAAAACCTGGGGTTTTCCCAGGTGTTAGGGAGCACGGAGTAGTGTAAACATTTCTCTATAAAACTTGTATTCTCATTTCCTTTCTGGTTGAGGAATGCTTGTTGCCATATGTGAATATCATTTAAAGAGGTGTCATGGTGTTTCAAACATATTTTACGGAACATTCAAAGTATTCGAGTAGACTACTCAGAGGCATGGCTGGCAAAGGGTAATCAGCAAAACTAATGGCTAGGCGTATTTGAATTTCAGGAACATTTTTAATATCTTCCAGTCTGTAGTATATAATGTGGCATTGTACAATGGTACAGTGGGTTTCTGAGCTTTTAATTTTTTCTTCTCAAATTTACCTGCTATACTGAGAGCATCTTGTTTTCAGATACATTACAAATATTTTTGGGGAAAAATCCATAAGAGTAGCTCTATAAAATTCTATTCAGGAACACTTAAATGTTACACAGGTTCTGGAACTTTTATAAATAAAGGTTTTCTTGTGACAGAAAATGGTTAAAAAAATAAAAGGGAAAAAGCCTGGCTGGCTTAAGGAGTACTGAGATTTGCAGTGAACTTCAGTTCATGGGGCTTTTCATTTTATTGTTTTAGAAGAGTCATAATAAAGCTCCACTTTCAGCATGAATGAACTCCATTTGCTGTTTTCTTCTGAAACATTACTGTGGCTATTGTCACTAGGTTTGACACCATCAGGAGTTTTCTCAGGCTGCCAGCACCATGAGATAAAATAGACTTTGCTCTAGATAACAAAAAAGATTAATTACCATTGTTGTACAGAATCAGAACTTTGTCTGCCTTGGCCTCAGACCATAGAGTGCTCAAAAGGTAAGTGTGGAAATGCCAGATCTGATTGAAATATCTATGAAAGACCATTGCAAGGAGCAGAGGGCAGGATCAGATGTGTTTTCAGTAATTTTTACCCCTGAGGAAAAAAAAGAAACATCAGAAATACGATAGTGCTGCAATACAGCTAAAAGGTGAAAAAATGCCTAAGTCTATGCCGTCATTTGCAAAAGTGAGACAAACTCTTAACTACTGAGAGGGAACTAGAATTAAAATTTATGTGTAGACATGCATGAGAGCTTTGCTTTCCAAGAAACATATTTGACTGCGTGGTCAATTAGTCACTTGTAACTGACTGTGGGTGAATGCCGCCAGTCTGGCAAACTCTTGAAGAAAAAAGCCACATTTTCTTACCAGCATCCCCTGTCTTTCTGTCCTGTTTGCTGTCAGCTAGCAGTTTTATTCACTTGTCCACCTTAGTTATGACATAATGATGTATGTCTAGAGGTTTATTACATTTGTGCTTTATTGTACATGTTAATGCCCTGTAATCACTGCACACAATGACTGTATCTAGATGCACAAAAGGCCCACAGGGAGATTGCTTCATGCAAGAGGATCCTAGGATTAGTAGAAATAGGTCCTAAGGGTAGTGGCATAAGCTCCAGTACTTGTTTATTATGTATGTTCTTCACAGAGGTCTTGAATAATATTTGTACATCTCTCTTTCAAGGAGAGACAGTGTTGTTTAATGCTTCAAAAGTGGTTGGGTAATAGAGTGAGGAAACCTGTTCTGTGAAAGGAACTTCACCGACTCCTTCCCTGATTCGTTTGGGTTAATTCACAATGTAAAACTAGATTTAGGTGAGATTGTAAATGAGATTTCCTGTTGAGAATGCAAAAAGAATACATTTTCATAATACCTAGCTTGAATTTAGGATACAGATTGAGTTTTTATACATTATTGCTCTATATTATTTCATAATTGAAAGATATTGATAAGGTTCAGTTTCGTGGTGATGTATTGCTTTAGTCAAGTGTGATTCCAGTTGTCTGTAATTCCCTCAAAGTTGCGAAGGGCAGGGTTCAAGTTCATTACTGGGTTCTTCTGGTTTAGATATTTGGCATTGAGTACTTTGATAACTTCAGTGAAAACTGATGGGTAAGTTCTGCTAGTTTGTGAGAGACATGGGGTATCTATGACAGATGTGTTACATCTGTACTGCTCCTTGTTTTCTCATCATACTACCAATAACTGTGCCTCTATCTCCATCTGATTTAGAAAAACAAGAAATCTGTATGACAGTTGAGGGTAAAGCAATATCAGTAGTAAAAATAATAGGTCTTTTCCCCTAGCATCTTATGGTAGTTATTTGCAGTCTGTGAGACTATAGACAAATGAGCTGTGCTACTTTGTCTTATTGCCTGATAGCCTGGCTTTTTTGCTCTGCCCAAGAATAGTAGCCCTGTTGGTGATATTCAAAGGCTGAAAGTCAGGTACCATGTCTGAAGCATAAATTGGACCAGAGATGTAAAAAATATTGTTCGGGGGTCTGCAAATGAGAACAAAACTGGTGTTAATTCTGGTTAATATGGATAAAAAATGATTGAAAATAACCTTCAAAAAACATACTTTTTTTTAGAATTGTCTTTTAATCCTTTAAAATACATTTAAATATTCAAGTGGGAGAGCTTATGCTAGGAATAAATCTGAAGTATGGTTTCTACAGACTGTATATATAATATTCAACCTGTATGTACTTCAATTCCTATAAAACTTAAGCAAATAACTTAAGGCTTAAGACTTTATTTATTATGGCTTTATTATTTAAATGGTTAAGTGTTCAGAACATAAATAGTTTTGACAGTCTTGTCGACTGTTCATATTGAGAATTCTCTGTAGTTCTCATTAGTAGTCCCTTTAAAATTAAAGAGCCAATTGGAAGCTCAAAATGAAAAAGGCTTTTTTTATTGCTCCAATTTATGAATAAGAACTTTGTGTGAGAGGCTGAGATCTTCCAGCTCTACAGTTTCACTAGACTGTATATATAAAAATAGTAGATGGTTCCCTAGCTACCTACTACCCACATATTAAGAGATGGTTTTATTGTTTAATAAATCATGTTGGATATGCGATATTTTGGAAAGTCTCTCCTTTTTTCCTTTTATATCCCACACATCTCGTGTATTTTTGTTCAGCATTTAAAAGTCAATCTCTTAATCAAATTCAGGTTCTTTCCAGAAATTATTTGACAGAAATAAGTACACTTGTAATGATTTAGTAAATATGGTGTCATTGCTAGTTTAACACTAGAAAATACGACATGGATTAATTTCTGTACAATAAGTTAGATAATTGATGAATGCATTTATAGTCTCTGAATAAATAAAAAGTGAGATTACATTAAAGCTCTATTTATTGGCTGATTGGGGTGTTTTAATCATTTCAAGCAATGAGCAAATTAACCTTGCAGTAGGAAAATAAATGGAAAAAATCAAAAGCAAGGTTTTAATTGATTGTTCAAATCAAGTTTTCTTTTTGATAATTTAAATTGGTTTAGTTTGGATTATCATGTTTAGTCTTATGATTTTGCTACTGAAATAATAAGGATGGCTGAGTTCAATTGTACCTGGAATCTGTACTCTGTATATAACATTGGCTGAGAAAGCAAATACACTGCTTTCAGTCTTCCTGTGTGTTTTTTGGGTTTTCATGGCCAGGTTTTGATAGTGGGGGGGCTACAGGGGTGGCTTCTGTGAAAAGCTTTTATCATGTCTGATGGAGCCAATGCCAGCTGGTTCTGAAACAGAGCCAGTGCTGCCCAAGGCCAAACCCATCAGCCATGGTGGTGGTGCCTCTGGGGTAACAGAGATGGGAGCGGGGAAAAATCCCTGCACAACAGCAACTACAGCTGCAGAGAGGAGTGAGAATATGTGAGAACAACAACTGTGCAGACACCAGGGTCAGTGAAGAAGGAGGGTGAGGAGGTGCTCCAGATGCTGGGGTAGAGATTGCCCCACAGCCTGTGGTGAAGTCCATGGACATGAAGGACTGCACTCTGTGGAAGGGACCCACCCCAGGGAAGGGGGAGAGTGTGAGGGGTCCCCAACCCTAAAGGGATGAGCAGCAGAGACAGAGTCATGAACTGACCACAACTCCTGTTCCCCATTCCCCTGTGCTGCTGAGGAGGAGGTGCAGAAAACCATGAATGAAATTAAGCCTGGGAAGGAGGGAAGGGAATGAAGGAGGGAAGGAAGGTGTTTTAAAGTTCGGTTTTATTTCTCATTTTTCTATTGTGATTTGATTGGTAATAAACTTGAGTCTTATTTCCCCAAGTTGAATCTGTTTTGTCAATGGTGATTATTGCTGAGTGATCTCTCCCTGTCCTTACCTCATGAGCCTTTCCTTATATTTTCTCTCCACAGCCCAGCTGAGGAGGGGAGTGATAAAGCAGCTTTGGCGGGCAATTGATGTCCAGCCAGGGACAACTGGTTGGTTTGTTTAGACTAACCTGATGTGCTTATTACTGAAGAAGTTGTAGGTGGTTGGCAGGAAATCTTGCACTCACCAACAGCTTTGTTTTCCACTATTTACCTGTGTTCTCTGCTTCCCACCGTGCCAAAGGAAGGATTCTGTGCCATTTGAATATATTAAAATATCTGGGTCATTTATGCAATGTTCAATTTACTGGACCTGTCCTGGTTGTTCCTCCTGAGCCCAGGCTGGTAGAATGTTCCTTGGCCTCAGCACTAACTGCTGCTGCAGCACTGCCAGCTCAGTCAAGTTTGGCTGTGGGAGAGGAGCTCTGGACTGGTCAGCAGCAGTTTGCCTGTCATCTTCAGAAATAGCACAGCTATCTTCTCATCTTGGTATAGCTGCTTAGGTTCCTGATGGTTTTCTGTGTCACTCCTGAGCTAGGTCACAGGCATAATCTTGTGAGGCAGGTTGGGATATTTTGCTGACACATTTGACAGCGGGACTGTGGGAACATGAACTCCTTGAAGATTATGGGAAAGCTTTTAAAGGGAAGCCAAAGGGCTTCATCACACCAGGCATGCAGTTCTGTGTGGAACACTTCAGCAAACATCTAGACAATGAGTCAATTTTCCAGCATTTCTAGCTGCTGTATATGTTGGAACAAGAATACTTACGGCACATGATTAACCTCAGCCTTAACCAAAATTTCAATTTATTAAAGAGATAAAGAATCACAGGTTTCAGTGCTGGATGGGTTCTCAATAGATCATTCAATACAGGCACTGGGACAGGTTGCAGTCTATGTGTCTGCCACGGCTGGTGTGTGTATGATCTCCTGATGAAGGTCATTTTACAAACTCCCCTGATCTGTTTTGGTGTTGATTAAAACATCAGCAGCTACATTCACCTTTTTAGGCTATCCATAAACTTTCTTTTTCTTTCACCAGTGTCCATGAAGAACCTTCATCTCCATTGACTCCAATAGCTTTTTACATATTTCTGGAAAATTACAATTATGTCTTCTTTTACTTTTCCATTTTACTGTACCACACAAGTGGGTTTTCTGCAGCCTTCCCTGATAAGTTTTGTTTTCTTTATCTGTTATCACTCTAAAATTGGTGTAACCTACATGCATTACGAACATACTGTATTCTGTGTGACTTCAAATCATGCCTGTAAGTTAGTTCTCAAGGCTTTTGGTTTTACTTTGTTTCTAGCAGTGAGTAGAAATTGTTGCTCCCCTGTGACTATTTATGGATGTGTATAAAAAGAGCAGATGATTTCAAACAAATAAATACTGAACGAATTTACGACACCTAGGTGCTCCTCTTGCAGCAGTCATAATTAGATTTGGGGATGTGTCAGGAAGAGGAGGGGGCTACACCACGTACAGAGGGGCTGAGTGGCTAAAATGCTGCCTGCTGCAGGACCCAAGGTGCCTTGTCTGCAAAGTGTCAGGGAACTTTCACTGTCTGCCACACTATATTCCCTGGACAAGGCAGCTTTAGTAAATTTATTTTCCATATTTAAGACATCCTATTTTTTGCCAAGATCATAATTTTTGTCTCTTGGCAAGAAGTCTAGCAAAGACCATTAGAATTATATGTATAACCACAGAAGTTTTCTGGGTTTTCTGAATGAACCATGTGTTTGAGAAGTTTACAGTATAAAAAGACATAACGTTTATACTGATTTTTTTGCAAATTTTTAATAGGGTTTTGGGGAGGGTGGCAGAGGAGGACATAATTGAAATCTGTACTTCCCCTGCACGTTTTAGCAGAGATTGGTGTGTGCAAAGTCTGGCATTTCGATTAAGGTAACACTGGCTGTGTGACCAGTAGAGGGAGCCCAGAATCACAAAATGTTGGAGATGTTTTTGTCTGGGGGAGTTTGGGGTGCAAAGCTTGATTTGATAATGTACAAGAATTTTGAAGGGATGCACTGAGTACTAGCAGCTTATAGTGATTTTGGGAAAGATAATTTATGAAACATTGAAATGCCTGATGTCTTGTAATTGATCAAGTTGTATTAGCAACCTTTATATTGGAAGGTTAATGAGTGTTTTGTTTTCTTTCTTTCCTATGTTGCCGGTTGTTGTAACATCATAACATCACTTTTCCAGAAAGTAAGTAACTTTTCATCTTTTAAGCCTTTTCGGAAGTATGTGGGGGGGTAATACTACTTGTATATGTGTATAGATGTATATGTATATAAAATAAACATACAAGCAGAAAAATACCAATCTTAAAGACATACTGCTACAGATTGTAACTTCAATATATGAATGACTTCTAGAATACCATAGTGGTTTAAAGCAGTCTCACCCAAATGATGATAAATAGTATGAAAGTTCTGCATCTGAAGACTGTAAATGGTAAACATATTTCTTGTGTGCAGACTATGGCAATAAAACTTGCAGCATATTGATTTAAAGTATTTTATGGCTCTAAAAATTCACAGATATCAAGTTACAAAGTAGAATATTATTGTATACAATTTCATTTAACTGAATCAAAGTTGAACTGACCTGGAGTGTTTTAAGAACTTAGGTCAAGCTCTGTGCCATTTTTGATATTCAGAGATACTCAGCCTTATATTTGCACGCCTTGACTGCTGTATTAATACATGCCAGGAGCTCTGAGCAGGAGGAACATGTCCTCAGGCTGTAGGAGAATTTAGAAAGCATGCAATAAGTAGTACAGAATCCTCAGAAAGTACTCTGTTATTCAGACATCCGTCTGCATCATGGGATCTTTGATTGCTGGCTTTTTGAACCACAGTCCCATGTGTTGTCATAGCAAATGTTGTAAGCATTTCCAGTGTCAATTGTCTGTAACATTTGGGATTTTTAATACTGTATTTTAAGGATGCCAGTGCTGACAGAAGTGTATGCAAGTCATTTGTTGACATGGGTCAAAGCAGCACTGACAAAGGATACTATGGAACTTTAAATTAATCTGTTAGCTCAAAATAAATCCCACCTCTCAGTGTTCCCAGATTATTTTCATTTGCAACTTAAGTATGTTCTGTGTGGTTTGTTCTGTGCTCCTTATGGACATACCCTAGTCCAGTTTTCAAGAAGGGTGGATATGGCCCATTGGTTGCATGCCATTAGAGTTGCAGATATCTGTAAGAAACAAGCATAGCAGTAGTTAAAGTGCGTCTTGGCTCAGTAGCTGATACGGGTTTCTTTCTAAGTCAGAGAGTAGTTTCTGTTGTCCACTTGCCAGTTGTCTAGACTTTGAAGATTAAGATATCTGCTGTGAGCGCAGTAGTGATCATGAGATGTTGCCAAATCCTCTATTTTGGGTTCATTCATCCTGTATCATTTTAATTGGTTAATGATATCTAAAAATAAGTGTGGAGTCCAGAGTATCTCCATCAGAATAAGAGGAGAATACAAGTCGTGCATACCTGCACACAGAGTTTTGTTTCTTGTTGACATCCCAAGTTTGTGTTCTGCTGCAGAGTCAGCAAGTTCTTTCTGTCTTGCAGAGAAAGCCTTAATCGGTGATAATGTTTCACTAAAAAGATCCAAGTCTGGGAGAGTTGAAATTGCTTCACGTTATGTATGTTAACATATGGAAGAAATTACACAACCATAACTGCTCTATTAAATGCTTTGTGTCTTTACTTGTCAAGCATTAATACAGAAAGGAAAACGTGTAAAGAGAAGTATCCTACATATTACAAAACTGTTTAAATAATCATTAAACGCAATGAACTCTCTTAATGTCTTCTGTCCCACTGCTAGCAATATCATTTAATTTCCAACGTATTTCGGTTTGTGTTTTGTTAAAGTATTATATCAAAACCAAATGTGGAGCTAGTTTTATTTGCAGGGAAGGAAAAGAAACAAAAAAAAAAAACTTGCCAGAATTTTCATACTGTGTGATCATGTTTAGAATACCCATAAAATAATTACCTATTGCATATCTAATATGTTTATCAACAAGCAGCATTTCTACCCCCAATTTTTTATTTTAGATGTAGTAATATGATACATTAGGTGACCTGTAGTAAATAAATTATAATAGACAGGACTTCCTGGCCTGAGGGCACTTTATAGTTTAATTTTTACCGGAAGAGCAATTACCACACTATCGATCTTGACATTAAAATAATGATACATGTACAGTAAGGATGAATTTTGTTGAAAAGCCACAGAAATCAACAGAAAGCGTAACCATATGGAACAGAACAATTTAAATCCAGTTTCACATATTAAAAAAAAAAAAAATCAGACGTGCAATTTTCAACCAAGATTGGATGTTGTGTTATAATACCGCAGAATAAAGAAGACTGGTTTCTGATGAACTTTGAAGCCCTGTTCCTGGTTTATAGTTGAGTATATAATTAATCCTGAAATACTTTGCAACACACTTAATTTAATGCACAGGCATTGTTCCACTTAACCAAGTGGAATATATTTACGTGGCTAAAGATAAGCGTGCGTGCAGACTGGGGACCCCAGGGAAGAAGCACAGTTTCAGATTCAGTCCCTGAATACACTGTGTACAGTAGCCAGCAAATGGGGACAAAGATGTGATAGTACATCTATAGATCTTGAACTTCAATTTTTAAATTAAAATTAAGTAAAATAATTTATGACTGCCTTCTTTCCCACCATTTTTTAGATCAACTTTTCAGAATAGTATGCATCTACCTAGGGTAGAAATACTTGCTTTCTTTTTCTGATGCAAACATGTATATATTACAAAGATATCCCTGTCAAAATACTCATCTTTTTCTTAATGTGTTGTGTTTCTTTTAAAATAGTCCTTTAACATGCATTCCACAGTGGTATTAAAATTATTACCTTGAAGAGGTCAGTCTCATAATCTCTAAAACAATTCTAATTAGAAAAGATAGTGCTTCATAAAAGGCACAAATGTGCTTATATTTGTGTATAATAATGCATGCTGACCATGTTGAGCCAGAAGAAGGTTTTACTATATATGACTTTTAATTTTAAATTTGTTCTTTCTGGGCTCTTTATTATTCTTTTGTTGCCTTTCATCCTATGGGATGCAGCTGCCCTTGAACTTGGTACTGTTTTGATCATTCATGTGCAGCAGCCGCATTGTCTGTAACATTTTAAAAATGAGGCTTCATGGTGTTATTTATGAAGTAATTTCACATAAATATTTGGACTTTGGTTCTTTCAGAATGTGGAGCTGGTTGCTGTATGAAGAAAAGCATAATTATAATTCACAGACTTTTTGCCTCAAGCCTAGGGGACAGATGCATATGATTAAGTTTGAAACTGGCCTGTTATTGTAATGTAGATGTTTTCAGGGTTGAGAGAATTAAAAAAAAAAAAAAAAAGGGGGGGGAGTAAAAAAAAACAAGCCAGGCAAGCATGAGTTTTTTAAAAAATAGACCGAGGGAATAGTTTTACAAGAGGCACTCAATCTTAGACTGCACAATTTTATTTTTCAGTGGAACCTCTCCATTAGCTTGCCTGAATGCAATGCTTCATACTAACACTCGTGTAGGTGATGGAACATTCTTCAAAATCCCTGGGAAATCAGGACTCTATGCTCTCAAAGTAAGTTTAAATTTTGTACATGGATTGTACATACAGCTATTAATCTATTTTATGAATGTCTCAATAGATATGAAAGTAAACAGATTAGATTCTTTGGTGAGGAAATGACCTGATAGTCCTTCTAACTGCTTTCAGATGTCTTTTAAAAGGATTTATAATGAAAGTAAACATTGAATGTTTTATCTTAGAAAGCATATATGTGTTCTTGAATTTGGCACGTGGTGTAAAAAACACATAGCCTAGTTAAAATGCTTTTTTGGAGTTGCTCACAGTAAGGCCTTTGTTTTATGTGTAGTAAGCTCAAGAGGATCACTGACTTTCTAATTAAGTAATTGTATTAATGTTTGATTTTTGCATAGTGAAATATTATTTGCAAGTCTAATATAAATCAGCTTTTAATTCAAAGTCTGCATCATTGCTTTTGAGAAGAAATATAATTAAAGTGATAGAATTTTGCCTTTATTCTATTTATATTCCTTTTTAATTTTTTGTTTTGGTATTAACATGATGTTTACTGTGGGTGGCAATTTTTTCTTGTACATAATCAAACTTAGGGGTTTCACAATAGAAGTGGAATAATGTGAGGCAGAGATGAGAAAAAAGAAAGTGAGATTATCTGCTTGGCAGTGTAAATGTAGTCAACTAAAATTTTGAGCTGGGGGAAGGGTCTTTTGTAATTTATGACAGATGTATATGATGTAAGGGNTCTGCTCCTGCTAACTAAAAATCCTGTACTTGAAATTGAATTAATAGTTATCAGAAGCTGTCTTTCCTCATTTACTAGAACAAATGCTGTTGTTTTTCTTTAAATCGGGAGATATTCTTGGCACAATTCCAGGAATTCACAATCACTCCAATGCTCGTGAGCTCCAGGTTGCTTCAGCTATTTGAATTCAGGAAACAGGCAAAGGCAGAAAAGAAACATTAAAGGATTTGTGTTTTGCTGCAGTGTTGTAGACACTCAACTGGAAAACTAGGATTTTTAACAGCCACACAAGTCTGTTTCTGTTAAAAAAAAAAAAAAAGAAGAAAAAGTGGAACATCTTGAATTTTATGTGACTTTTTTGGTTTTAAAAAGAGCATGTTATGACCTGACAAAACAGCTTTTTTGCTTTTAGTTTGAAAGTTTTTTCATGAAAGTCTGTTTTTTATGGCTCTCTCTAGAGAAACTCACAACCATATTTTATTTTATTCTTGGTTTTTTTGAAATGTAAGCATGAGAGTACACTGCAGTAATCTATTTTCAGAGATGCAGCAGGATCATGATTGATTTTTTTTCTTGTTAATTTTATTTTTATTTTTATTTTTTTAACTGTAGAAAGAAGAATCAACATGCCCTACTGATGGAACATTGGATTTAGGATGTGAATCTGAGTTAGATGGCACTGAAATGGCTGAGACAAACAATAATAATGGAGAAGAAAATGGTGGTAGGTGATTTAATCTCAATATTAGAGGGCATAGTTGGGGGAAAGAAAAAGTATTGTTTTCTTCATATTTTCGTGGTGTGATTTCTAAGCAGTATAAATAATATTTTGTACTCAGTGGAACTATTTTAAGTGACTCCCTCTGTTTTTTGTCCTTATGAAGGAATCAGGAGCACTAAGTAACTTTATTTGACTTAGGGTTTTAAAAAACAAAGAATAGTGCTGTTGGGTGTGTTTTCAGTAGGCAAGTATTTGGCTTACAAATTTTTGTTTAGGGCCCATAGCTAAAGGATAATTTACCTTTACCAGGCTTCACACTTGGCAGTTGTCAGATTCAGACATCTCATTGATTTCAGTGTGGACATGCAGGGTTGGTCCCTCAGCAGAGTTCTGGGCAGAGGACAAAGGTTTGCATTTTTTTTCTTTCAGGCAGAGGTACTCCTGTTTGCCATCGTGACATAACAACATCCTGAAGTATCAAATGCTGTGCATATTTTTTTTCCTCCAAGATAATGGCAAACTGAAATATTGAAATAACTTAAAAATGGCAACCTTAGAAATATTTTTTTCCTTTTCGATAGTTAATCATAAAGAGAACATCAGTCACCTAAAATTACTTTGCAAGTAACAGAAGTGAATATTATTATAACTACACTCACGTAATGGTTATAAAGTGAATACTTTATAAAAAAAATCTGACTGTCCAGGGCTTCTGAAATATACCTTTCCTTGATCAGTTCTCTTCTGCTGCCTCACCACAACCTGGTGGACTGCAGCCTGCTGTTTTGACTTGGTATATGGTGAGACAGTGTCCTGTTTACAACTAGGACATGAAAAGGCTCAGCTCATATTGTTGTTCTGCTACAGACTTCCTTTTTTAACTTGGGGAACTTATTTAGCACCTTTACAGGACTGATACTGCAGTTTTTTTACTGCTCTCCAGCAGCATTGAAAAATCATAAAGTGTTCAGTTACAGGAGTAACAGGGCTATCTAAGACACGTTGTGCGTCTGTCTAGGACTGAAGTTTTGAAGCTTCGTGGAAACAAAAGTCCAGAGTTATTAAATGTCTCTGCTTCTTCATTTTCTTTGATAGATTATGTCTATAAGTTAACAGACTCTGCATGTGCAGTGGTTTGATGCTTATGTAGTGTATGCTATGTATGTAAGTGAACTTTCGTGCTTGTTGTTCATTAACAATTCCTGTTTGATACTCAGAAAATTTGTTGATGCACAATTCCTAAATTGCAGGAAGAACAGAGCAGTAAAAAGCAGTGTAAATACAGTTACAAATACAAAGCAAAAGTTGATGTTACTTGTTATAAACAAATAAAAATCATGGCAAAAAAGGGCAATTATTTAGGAGTGTTAGGATGTAAATAGGATGTTATAGAATGCAAATAAGATGTCATAATGCCAGGAGTAGAAAATTGCTGGGTTTTGACTAGGGAGCAGGCTATGTACTATTTTCACAGTTCACAGTAATAAAAATAATTATAGCACTTGTGGTGACATAAAAGGGAAGCTGCGAATATTTAACATTTTGAAATAGAGCATTAAATTACACCTAGATTGGTTTTAAAGCTGAGAATTTTCCATCATTTATCATCTTTAACAAATTTTGGTAAACTGCAATATATTTTATTTTGAGAACAAGACATTTTAGAGTTTTTTTGTCCTGCAATGGATATCAATGGATATATTAAAAAAAAATAAAAATAAATGGGATGGCAATGATGCATATAGAAAGGCCAGTGCTGGATGTGATCAATTAAGAATAAAATGCAAAATGTATTTCATAAATAGTATATCAGTCAACTAATACAGAACGTAATTTTGCCAAACATGTTTGATAATAGCTTTTCTTGAGACTGCAAGTTTGTTGTTAAAGATATCATTTATACACACTTAGAATTTTGATTTCATTTACAGTATAGAAGGCTTGGGTTAAAAATAGGACTATGCCCAAAAAATTCATCCAGTTTTTGGTAGATTAATATTACGAATTATTTAATTTGAAAAGGCATAGGAATCACCATCCACAGCAGGCACTTTGTTCTGGAGGGTGGGATTTGACCATTCTGCATTCAATATTTTTTTTATGTCAATACTTTTAAAAAATAATTATATCTTTCTATCTTAAATTTATTGGTAATAATTAATAATTTTGAGACTCCTTTTGATTGCCTTGTAAATTATTGCAGTTGAACAGCATGAATTTTTTACACTTTCAAGCAAAGAAAAAAGATCGTATTTATGCAGCAGAAATATATATTCAATAAATCAGTATATCTGAAAAGCATTTAAGGATCACGACAGAAAATAAATTGAACATGAAGGAGATGCTTTTGCTAATTAGTCCAGTGCAGTTCTTAGACTATAATTCTGATAGTACTGATTAAAGAATATAGGCACAGATTTTCCTTTGGGTATAGCATTAGTTAAATGATTACCAGTGTATTGCATTCATTATAGCTGTAAGAAGGAATTAAGGTAAACAGGAAAGGATTTAGAAAAGACACATGAGAAGTCCTGAGTGAACAAATACCTCCTTTGTTCTGGGGGATTTAATAGGGATGGTCTCATTAGTTTATGAAAGGTGAGGTGGTGACTTGATTGGTTTGTAAATATTTGAGAAGAGTTATTTCTGTACAAAATATTTGGTCTAACAGACCAATTACATTTTTCACACTAAAGTTCAAGTTTTTTTTTTCTTTCCAGGAAACCATTCTGTGCCATAAAACCAGCATTTAGTTCAGTGCAAAAAACACTTCATGAAGTCCTCTGACTTGTGTTTTAGAATATGAGCAATACATATGAGGATGGGCATTACTTGCACATTGAATTCTTAATTGTCCAATGGATTGCATTTTTATTTGCTCTTTTCCACTCTGATAGAGTCCAGAAGCCCCAGTTCTGACACAGTGATCAGAAATTGTTTAACAAGAGTTT
>WEIU01000245.1:17857-40648 GCA_013389925.1 Aegithalos caudatus | reverse complement strand
ATTTGAATACTTCTTAAAAATTCTATTTCAGTTTCCTTCACTTTATCTAGTAAAGATAAAAACAAGAAAAGTTTCAGGTTCAATTTTTCAAAGAAAGATGTATAGGCATTTGCATGGCACAGCTTTTATATAAGTGTGGTATTATATAACAGATGGAAGTTTAATGGAGTAAAACATAGTTTGTAACAGGTTCATTGTTTCATATGCTCTGGATCACTAAATTGGCAGGTAGAGATGAAAGGTGCATTAAAATGGACATCCTGAAAATTATAGAATTCTCTCAAAGGAATAGTCTTTAATTTTGAATTATACAGCTAATTTTAATGAATTGGAAGCCATAGTGCATAACCTTTCTTTCATGCAGGAAGGAACTGTGAGCTGTGCAAGGATTTCCATTACAGACAAGCAGGTGCAGATCTTTCAGCCATTGATGTTTGCAAACCCTGCAACTGTAATGCAACTGGCACCAAAAATAAGAGCCTTCTGTGTGATAATGTAAGTAGCCTCAATAGAGGAAAAGGAGAAAACATTTCAATCAGTTGGGTAGACAGCCATAAGGTTTTACAAAGTGTATTCAGATGGGAACTAGTCTATACTTAAAAAAACAACTTAAGTTCAACCTTTTTGAAATGATAACTGACTTACATCAGACATCTGAAAGCTGAGAAAACAGGGAGGAATTTGAGATGTACTGCTGAAGAGTTACTCATCTAGATCAGCAACAGAAATAAAAGATGCTGTATGATAGTAGTTTTGGGATGCTACCTCTGCACTCAGTAATGTTAAAATATCTAGGTTTTGAATGTTTTTGAAGGCGTTGATACTGTAACATTGAAGTTACTAAAAGGTTTTGAAAATTCAGACAATAAACTGAACCTGAAATTGAACTAAAATTGAGCTACTTTTCCCTATAATAAGACAAGGATTGATCTCCCTTTTGATTTATAAAGTCCATTAAAAATAAAAGAAACCCACAAAGTGATGCTGAAAAGAGAACACCGTCAGCTATGCTTTTAAAGCCAATGGACCTCATTGTCATGCAAGCTGTCTAGTCCAATAATAAATCTATCTGTAACTTTTAAAACATACATGTTGGAAAAAAACAGGAAAAGTGATTAAAATCTTGAGCATATACTAAAGGTGTATTGTGGTTTGTGTTCTATTCACATGTGTTCTGTCCATTGCCGAAATCTAAATTTTGTTAGGAATAGGGAAGAAATGATTGTTTTGAAACTTATTTTAAAGGTAGAACTTCTTCTGCAGATAAATGTGATAGAACTTGTTCAGCTTGTTGCCACTTTTCCTATCCCTTTTTTTTTCAGTACTTCTATTTGTAAAGTAATCTCTGGCTTTTTTCATCAGATGTTACTTGTCATTGAATTATATTTAACAGTGAACTCTTGTGGATCTTATTGTATTTTCATCCTGAGTTACCATCATAGAGGTACACATACATGCATGGTTTGATTCAGTGCAGTAATAAAAGTGGGAAAAAAAAAAGCTTGCAAAACACAGGTATCATGTTAAGACTATTTTTGAAGACATAGGAGGAATGAAAGCAAATGTTAATTTATGTATCTAGGGTTTGTGGTGAAGCATTAACCTAAATCTTTAACTTTTAAGCTTTAACTGTGATTTATAATCAGAGGAACAGTAGTTTACAGAGATCAGTGCTTTATGCTTAAATGTACAAGAATGTTGATGATCCTGACTATGAAAGTATGAATGGGGAAATAAAATGGGAAAAATGGGGTAGACTGTATTGCTCAATAAAGCATCAATTGCTGCAGTAGAAGCAGACCAGGGAGGAATGATTGAGAGGTATTAAAGAATAGATTAATAAGACTGGGGACTAAAGGCTGAAATTACTTACATGAAATAGGAGGGCATCATTAGAGGAACTGTTCCCAAATTTGACCTGGGCAAGATGGAATCTTAAGGAATAAGGACCCTATTCATGAAAATTAATTGCCATATCACATTGATAATTTTCAAGGAAATTTGCCAAAAATGGAGCAGAACACACTTTTAGTGCATAACTCATCACTTTCTTCAGATCATCAACATTTTTTTCTTTTTGCAAAGTGCCACTTTAGTCACTAAGTTCCGAGAGGTACAGAGTTTTAAAACGAATCCGTTGAATCACAAAACAATATAATCTATTGAATCACACAGAAAGAACATTCACTCATCAAATGAAATATTATTCATGAGGATAGTTTGCAAGATGTGTAGAAGAGCTGACTGCTCCCATCTCAGTTCTTTGGACTAATCATGAAAACTTTCTGCTTCTTCTGTTACCTTTTGCACTCTACCCTTGGTGAGAAATGCACGCGGGTATGGAGAATTTCTCCCTGCAGCATTTCTCACTTCTCATACATCTGAAGATCATGTCCACTTACAGATCAGTGTGTTCCTTTGTATTTTAAAGTGCAAACTAACAGAGTAAAACCTCAAAATGGTGACTTTATTGCTAACAGGTGGAATTTTAGAAGCGTGGTATAGCAGTGAATCCACAAGCAATTTGTTAGGTATTTTTGCATAGTGATGTTTTCCTTTGAGACTGGTGCGTACAAGTAAGAATTGCTGCAGCCTGATAAAATTTGTCCACTTCTGGTTATTGGTTATTGTTGTTTAGTCATTGTATAAAAGATGGTTTCATTGTCTTTGTAAGCATTTGTCATGAAATATTTCAAACAATCAGAAAATCCAGATGAACTGTTAGGGGTGCTTGAGTCTTAAGAGAGTGAAAGAATTGGCTGCCTTCCTCCTCTCTTCCTAACAATTCACACATGAGAAAATTCTACCAGAATACTGCTGACGTGATCATTCTTGCTCTAGTTGGAGATTAATGTTTTCTGGCCCTCACTCCAAAATCCTTTACTCATTTTCGTATGCTGCTTTTTACCCAGACTGCTCTACAAATGCTTATGTATACTATTAGGCATGGCAGCTTATAGTCCTTTTGTGATTCTGTTATAGTGAGTCATATATAGTGCTGGGGGAAAAAAAGCATTCTTTTCCTGGACATTTGTTTTTAGGCAAACTGAAAGTGCTGCTATTGCCTTTACCTAGTCTTTGGAAGTAACATTCTGGTCTCAGTGGATTTAGTTATCTTCCTTTACTCAGCTTTTGCTGATTTTTGAAAATTTACGCTTAACAGCCAAATAAATATGTATCATGAACTTGTTGTTCTGAGGAAGCTGTATTTTATTGCAGAGGATATTGTTCAGAGTTGCAAAGACTTAATTTTCTTCTGTCAAGGTGGCAGCTGTATTGTCTCATCTTACAAGAAAACTCTAAGGCAAGAAAATGAACAAAACGTTGGTTACTGTTTTCTCTGAAGAGTCACATGAAAGCAGATTCCAGTGCTACTGAATAACTATCTGAACAGTCTTTAGATTTCACCTTTCTGCACAGTCCCTCAGTACTGTTTTTTAAAAATTATATATATATGCACAAAATGAAAATAGCATTTCTATTTCTATTTTTGCTTCTGAGTTAATTCTTTTATCTAAAATTAGAATGAGCACTTCCATTTTAATCTATCTATCTACACAGATTCCAACCCTTTTATTGTGATTGACAATAAATAAAGAAATGGAATTTCTGTTGCAAGGGAAAGAGCATGGGTTGAAGCAGTTAATTAAGGGTATTTGAGTCAAGATATACCAAAGAGAATAAGGAATGTGAAGGATGCAAATGTGGCAATGAAAAATATTGTAAAAAATCATTAAAAATCAAGTTATCAAACACTGTGTGTATTCTAAATCTTGGGTTTCTCTTAATGGGAGACCTTTAACCTTATTGCTAAAATGTGAGAAAATGAGCTTTTTTATGTTAGTAATCCTGTGGCTTTATTTCAGATGGATTTTATAAAGTGGAAATGCTGGTTTTCTATGAAAGTTTATTTGTGGCATTTGGTCCACTCCCACCCCTTGGATTGTTGTGAGCAGAGGGTAAAAGCCTCATTTTATGTTTTGCTCAAAAGTAGCAGAAAGCTACTGACTTTTGAAAGTCATCATACATGATGACAAGAAGAGATATCAGGGGACTGCAAGGGAACTTCATTATTGCTGCTTATTCAATTTTCAGTTCCCAAAGCTGACATCCTGAAAATACTCTCAGGTATTTGGTGTCAGACCATTAACCTATGTGTGTGAGCCAGCGCACTGTACCATTCTCATTTTCTAAACTGGAGAAAAGGAAAAGAAAATAAAAGTCCTCAACCCCCTTGCTTCCCCTTTCCTGACACTGCAGACAACTGGATGCTGGGGTCCTTACCAGATTTGCATCAAGTAGGAAGATAGTGAGAAATGTCATTATCATTTATATGAGAAAGGAAGAATTTTGAGACTGGTACCAATCAATTACAAAATTGTTGATGACAGGATGAACCGAAAGAATTTCATGCCAGACCTAAATATACCCCTGAGTCTTGCAATGCCCTGGAACTTGCAGTGGGTCAAGGGAAGGTGCTTCTCCTGTGGCACAGAGTAAATAATTGAAATTAGTAATGACTCGGCCAATTATAGAATGTTATTTTTGTCAGATGTTCTGGGCTTCAAAATCAGAAGTTAACTTTGGAAAAAGAAACAAGTGTCAGCTTTATATGTTTTATTTAGTAAGATCCAGCCTCATGTTGCATTTATTGTCCAGAATTGGAGAGACTTTCTGATTATGTTTTTGGCATTATGTTGCTTCTATTACAGACACCAAAGAATAGCAATTTGAAATTACAAGCATATCCAAGGGGAAGGAGTTGATTTTGACTTTCAGAAAGGCTTAGGCAAATAATTTTTTCAGCAAATTGCATTTTATAATATAAGAATTTGTATGGCCAACAAGAGTTTAAATAGTCAGAAGTTATATTTCTGATACTATGATAGGTACATGTTGAATATCTACTAGGTGAGTGCTATGGCTGAACAATTTGCTGTACTCCAATGAAAAATTCAGGCAATTCTTTGGAATATGTCGCTCTTCGTCCTGGCTGCTTAAATCTCCTTTTGGGTCTGTGAATCAGTCTAATAACAGGACATTGGAAGGGTTGCTGAACCCCTCACTTTGAATTCGTTGTTCTAGATGTAATGTGTTGTAATGTAATGTAATGTGTGCCCCAGTGTTGGAGGTTAGATATTGTTTCCTTTGTGTTAGTTGAATTTTTTCCATTAAGTTGCTAGGTAAACCCTAAGTGCTGGGTGCTTAACCAAAACAATAGAGTGGGCAAGCACGAGTTATGGAGCTGATATTTTCTGATAATGGGCCATTAACACTCACTAATGACCTGACACATTACATCATCCCATTGGGAGATGCTCCGCCCAGCTGGGAGGGACCCAAGCATCCCTACCTAGATAAAAAGGGAAGACATAAGAACAGCAGGACCTTCATTTTTTCCACTGGATTCCCAGAGGAAGACTGGACCCATCCAGTCACCACTGGACTTTCTTCAGGACCATCTCTACTCCACAGGACTGTGTCTGTTACTCCAGGAGGATTCATCTGGACTGCTTCTAACACCCTGACCAACAGGGTGTCAGGTCACATCCCTGACTCTGTCAGGGTTTTCTGGGTTTTGTTTGTTTTATTTGCATGTTTATTTTATTCTACTAAATTTGTTATCTTTAATATTCCTATTAAAGGACTGTTATTCCTATTCCCAAAACTTTGCCTGAAGGCCCCTAATTGCAAAATTATAATAATTTGAGGGAGGGGGTTGCATTCTCTATTCAAAGGGAACTTCCAGCTTTTGCTGGCAGATACCTGTCCTTTCAAAACCAGGACACCCAGTTAAAGAGTGGTATCACAAGAGTCTAAAGCAGGTGAATTGTTCAGTACACAGAAAATTCAGAAACATGAAGTAGTTGGATTCGTGATTAAGGATGAGTCTGCAGCTGTGGTTTATGCAGGACAAGATTGCTGGCATACCTTTTGTAACTGTTTCCACTCAAGGATAAAGGAATAATGTGTATTTTGTACGTAAATTATAAATGACACAACAGATACATGTGAACTCAGCATCAGTGATTTTCTGTATCAAAAATTGTAATTATAAGGCCCCAAGGCACACCACCACTTGATAGTAATGCTTCACTAGGTTCATTTTCAGAGTGAACAATCCAGACATATTTTTCATTAGTGATTTAGTACCAAGATGGTCATGTTAATACACAGGCTCTGTGTGTCTGCTGACTGTTTGGGTCAGAACCAGGCTTCTCAGTCATAAGTAACAGGAGCACAGATTGCTTTCCGCTCTTCTGTAACCAGCACTGGTTATAGAAAATGGAAGTATTTTTCTTTAAATGGCAGATAACATTTGAATCAGGGAAGTTTCAATAATATCTCCAGTGAACAACTGGTGAAATTCTGCTTAACAAAACATTTAAATATTCATTGCTACCAATATTTTCAATTATACCATAGTTTCCAGAGTAGGCTACATTTACAAAAATGTTGTTGGTTAAAGGTGGAATATGACCCTGCCACGACCTTGGAGTCTTTAGGGTGGATGGGCACCTATCGGGGGCTGGTCCTTGACAATTGACGTTTGGTTTCAGCCATTGAGGGGACAGGAGAGCGACTCTTTGGAGAAACTATGTAAGTTGTGAATGACTGGATCTGCTCTCTCTCTGCCCTGGGATTTTCACCAGATAACATCGTGTGGTGGCTGCTGCACGGGGCCGGGCCGGGTCTGGTCCTCGCTGCCCCTGGGCAGCTGGGCCAGGCCTGTCCGGCCCTCTGGGAGCCGCGCTCCCCACGGGGGGAGGTGCAGCACAGCCATGCTGGCGGGCCCGGTCACAGTGAGCAGCGGGAGAGGGGAAGAAAAGCCCCAGCAGCTGCTGCTGTCACCAGCTGGGATGGGGAGGATGTTACCTGCCCTGCCCTTCAGGCCTCTGGTAGCTGTGGCCTTGCAAAGGAGCGGCCCATGCCATGAGACCGAGGAGTGGAGAGGGAAGCATCCACCGACTCCCCAGCAGCATGGCTTGGAAATCTTTGCGGCTCCCATGCGGCAGGCACTTTGTGATCAGCGCAGGCCCGAGCACCTTAACTTTTCTCACCAGCAGATGAACTTTTCAAAGCACTGGCCCTTTCCTGGAATGAAGATAAGACAAAGTGATTGAACCATAAAAAGACATAGCATGAAATGGAGTCAGTGAAGAAAGAGTGGAGAGGCTATTTGAGAAAAGGAAGAGGAGTAGCCCATATGGCTGTAACATTTCTGTATTTATGGAGAATGGACTTTTTTTCTTTTTTTCCTCTGTCATGTAAATGCTGTTTGGGGGGGGATGGCATGGCTCTAGTTAAAAGTGATATGAAGCCCTTCGCTCCTGGGGAAGAAGGAGATCTCTAGTTTTTGAGATAAAGATGATTTTGGAGATAGAAGAGGATTTTGTTTTTTATGATGGAGGAGGCATTCTTAAACAATACCCCCGATAAGCAGTTTATAACCTATGTGCAGTGTTCGGGCAAACGGCTATAAGTATGATTTCTCACAGTTTTTGCAGAGTTTTTTTCAGGCTGCTGTAGAAGTATGATCTCCATAAGATGCAGAAAGACTCCTTTCCTAAAGGAACTGATGAAAGATTATTTTTAAATTGTAACCCTGACTGAAGTTACAGGTTTTGTCTTTTTATGTTGTGAGTAGGAAAGTGAATATTTGTGGGGGGGAAGGAAGGATGTTTTGAAGGTTTTTTTTTGTTGTTTGTTTTTGTTTTTGTTTTTTTTTTTTTAATTTTTTTTATTTGTTTTTAATTTGTTTTGTTTCTTTTCCTCTTTTCTTATTCTTTTTTCTTAGTGTGTGTGAATAAACTATCTTTTGTAATTTGAAGGTGAGCGTATTTGGCTTTTTGAGTTCTTCTAGTCATATATAAAATAGCAAACACTAAACCATCACTAATAATAATAATAATAATAATAACAAAAATAGCCTCTTTCCTTTGTAATTCACGTGGATTTTTATGTAGTTATTGAAATGGTTTGTTCTCCCCATTTTGATGTAGATTTCCATGTTATTACCTGTGGTACACCTGTTTCTGCAGCATTATAAACATTTATTAGCTTGTTCAGCTTCTTTGAAACAGTATTCACTGCCAAGCATTTCACAGATTATTTTGGTGCTTCTCTGTCAGTACAAAAAAATTAAGATACTAATTTTCTCTATTTCTCATTTTAAAATCAATTTTTCCCTAGATTAAGTAAATACTCTTTTCACAGGGAGATCTGTAAATGGTTTGTTTTGTTGGCTGGTTCTTGGATAAAATTTGATTTTTTTTAGTTGGCCAGACATTTCTCCATTTGAAGAGTTATATTTATTCTTCAAGCATCATTTTTTTTACCATGTTATGATAAAATTTGTGGATGTACATTTTCTGTAAGTGTATGTGATGAAAATTACTGCTTCCTGTAATAGCATGACACAAAATTATGCTGAGGATCCTGGTATTCTTTGCTTCTTTTAGCACTTAGCAATGTACATGTTTCACTTGTGGCATCTAGAAATACCTACCATTTGATCACAACCATCCATGGGTTTCCAGGTAGTCAGGATGAGAACAACTCTGCTTTATGAAATGAGACTAATCTAGCACAGCATCTTCTCTGATTACCAGAAGCATGATCCTGCCATGCTGTGCTTTTCTAGATTTCAACTATTTATGGGTTTAGGCCTACCTCAGCTATACTCAGGATTTTTATCTGAGTAGCCATATGTTTGTTGTCCACATATGAAATTAATCTGACTAAATTTTTTAAGCAATTGATTCTTTGAAGTTTACTTTCTTAGAATTTCCTGGGTGTTCTATCTTAAAACTTCAGAAAAAAAAGAATATTCATTATATAAGACACTCATGATTTTGTAGCCATGTATTTCCTTCATTTCCATCCTTTATTTCCAAGTGGTAAATTTTTAGTCTCTTTCCATTTGTATCTTTGCTTATTCTACTCACTCTGTGACCTCTTTCATATTCGAGACAGTAACCAGATATGCAAATTATGTAAAATGTTGATACAAAGCAGATTTTTATGACAGAATGAGATTTCCTGTGTAATTTTCAGTTCTTCTCTTGATAATCACAGTATTCCTATTGCCTTTTTAACAGCTTCAGAGCTTCCAAATGATTTGTATGGGAAATGGAGCAGCTTTAACAGCTTCTTTCTTGAGTGGTAATAGCTAATATTGGACGTATCACTGTCTACCTATAGTCAGTGTTGGTTTTCCCCAGGCATGTAGAAATTAATTTGACTTTTTGATCATCCAATTGGTTCAGTGTATGTGATATATTAAGATGTTGCTGACTTAAAGAAATGCAGTAGTATCCTGTAGCATGATTTTCCTTTGAGGAAAAAAGTACCAATCTTTTCCAAAATATCATTTTAATTTCTAATAGAATGTAGAATAATAATTAACAAAAACCTACTAGAATGTAGATCTCAGAAACTTCCTTACAGCCTTATACGGACATTGATGTAATTCTATTCTTCTTTTACTGGTGTTTACTGTTAAGCAATTATTAAGTATTTCAGTAATGCTATATTTTGTTTCATCTAGAACTTCAGTCTCATGCGTAGTCACTTTTCAACAGATGAGATTTTGCTAAAGCATTTTTCTTCTGACTTCTTTTGTTTTAAATCAGTATTAAAAATCATTCCTGATTTAGAAAGGTAGTACCCCTTTCGTATGAGGAGCTGTGGAAGACTTCCTTTGTGTGTAGTGATTCTTTCCTGAATGCTACACATAATCATAAAAGCATTAGTTGGTCCTCTCCTCGCCTGAAAGCAGAATTGTTGTCAGTACTATATCCAGTCAGTTGTGATATAGTCTGGATAAATCTTGATACTTCTGGGAACAGAGATTCCACATCCCCTCTGGATAGTCTGTTATTGATGCTGCACTTCTCTTTTAGTGAAAATTCTGATGTCCAATCTGAATCTGCTAATCATACCACTTAATTATTTATTGCCCTGATTCTCTGGTAGTCTTCCTTTGTTTCTGACATTCTTTTTTTTTTTTTTTTTTTCCCTCCTTCATGCTTAAGACATGTTGCTTGTTAAATGCTCATTTTTGTGTTGCCTTACTCTAGTTTTAAAATTTGGTAGTGATTATCCTCTCTTATTTAGGTATCCTATTTTGATCTTACTTTCACTTATTGAAGATGACATTTTGCATGTAATGCTTTCCTTCCTGTGGTAACTTTTGGAGTTACTTCAAAGTTTTTTTGGCTATGAGTTGTGCTATTGTATAACCTTGTGCATGCTGCAATCACTAGCACAAAAATGTTTCTTTACAGCTATGCATTAAACTGGGTATTTTTCTTCATTTAGGATTAAACTCAGAGCTGCTTTTCACATGTGAGCTCTCTGATGAATGGCTGTGATGCATGACTGGGTCTCTTAGAATACTCTAAATATCTAGATCAAATCCAGTCTGAAAGGGAATTAACTTGAAAATCCTTGTTGCTGAGTTTTCTGCTATTGTGGTCTTTTAACTCTTCTTGTACTTGCTGTTGTCCTGCCTTTTTCATATCTACATCTTCCTGAAAAGTAAGGCTGATACATTAGTATGATATCTGTATCAAGAAGTCATATTAGAGAGATTTTATGGACTACAGAACCCTTTTATGAGGAAAGGGTAGGAGTATATTCTTTTCTAACTTCCATTCAATATTTCCTGCACTGAGAATTTACTATTAGATGTTGAAATACTCTATTTTGTATTAATAAAGCTTAGAGCTTCATTTTAGATTTAGATTTAGATTTGGGTTTGTGATGATAGCATTTAAGTGGAACTTGCCATTAGCTTTGTCTCTCCTGTTGTTTCAGCTTGGCTTGACTCATGGATTAAAGATGAAAAACATAACTGTTAAGAGAAATTTTTGTTTCAGTAGCTAATTAAAAGCAAAATACATGGAAGTTTGTTGAAAGTTGTTGATATCATAGATGAATACTGGTTTTGAATTGCTGTACTTTTTCATATTTGTAAATATTTGCACTGAAAAGATACACTGACCCAAAGAAAATTCCTTATAACAGAGTTTCTTTATTTCTGCATTTCCCAGAACACTTCAGTTAGAGTAGTTAATTTTTTTTCCTTGATTATGAATCCCAAACTTTTGGCCAATTCCCATCTCTTTGTTGCTTTGACTCCCTGGGACTGTTTTTATGTTGTGCTTTAACTGATGTCTTTGTTTCTCAATCCCCGTGCTGTTACCCTTCCCCTGTGGCTGGTTTCCCCACCATACTGGAAAGGGATGATGGTAGAGATTGGGGTTTTTCCCTGGCTTTCAGAGGTCTGAAATTGAGGTAGCCTTTCAGGATTAATCTTGCACAAGATGTGAGACTTGTCCTCCTAGGCAGTGGTCCAGACATAACACAGGATGTGTTGGCTCCTTCTGAATAGCAATGCTACACATCTAGGGAGTGGGTGAGGACCTTTACATAGCTCCACTGAAGTGGAATGGTTTGGACCCCAGATGAATCAGGAAAAGAGGGAGAGGGTTCCAGCTGCTGAGCTGTTGGATCACATCCTTCTGTAAAGGGAGAGGAAATGTACCTTGGATGAGTAATCAGAAAGGAAAACCTTCATTTTTGCTTCATTCTTATTTAACTAACATTTTCACTAAAATAAATAAGCATATGGGCAGAACAAAAAATGCAGAACTTGACCTTTGAAGATGATAGTTCTTTATGGAAACTGTGATTCAAAAAAGCATTACTTTTAATAGAAGTCACCATATCTACAATGCAATTTTATAGATATTCTTTGCAGGTTCTCTTTCCAGATGGTAAATATGGCTGCATTGTTTACTCACTTCTTTTTCCTTTCTGTTTTGAAAGAACAGGACTTTAAATTCTGCTTAAAAGTTGAATGGTTACACTGTTCAATATTTCTCTTTTTTCCTCTCTCTCAACAAATTAAAAAATGCTCACAGGCTTATTTTTTTTCCTGTTCCATTTAAAATTTTCTCCTCCCCAACTCATACTCCCATTCTTGTTGCTAATGAATGTATAATCTAAAAATAGATATGTTCATCATTCTATAATATTTTGTATCTTTCCAGATTGGAGGCCAGTGTAATTGTAAGAGACATGTGTCTGGCAGACAATGCAATCAGTGCCAGGAAGGATTCTACAATCTGCAACAGTCAAACCCTGATGGCTGCAGTCCCTGTAACTGTAATACCTCTGGGACAGTCAATGGAGATATTACCTGTCACCAAAATTCAGGACAGTGCAAGTGCAAAGCAAATGTTATTGGTATGTGTAATGCAAGAGTTCAGAGCCATTTTTCTTGTTTTCTCTGGAAATAAAACACACTTGGTTTCTAAATGAAAGGTATAGAAAACTTCTTTGCTGAAGACAGGCTGCAAAAATGAATGAAATTAACTGTTGAAAAATTATTAATTTAATAATTCTATCAAACTACAGCTTGAAGCTTAGTTTAATCAACCCTTTAGAAATTTCTTTATGGCATAACTACGTTAGCTTACATAGCTCCATACTAATAAGTCACAGAAATAATGTAATTTGCTTACTGTGTAGATGTTTCTTGTAGGAAATTAGCACTTTTCCAACATGTTTTTTACTTAATGAGTTCTAAGCAAATCGTTTCCATGCTAGTTTTCTTAATAGGCCAAAATAAATGGATTTTTTTTTCTCAAAATATTCTGTGCTACAGGGTCCTTTGTGATAAATCTATCAATTTTTTTCTATTATATTTCTTTGAACTGTCCCTATGAAATGCAAAGTAAGTCAACATAATTCCACAGATCATGTACATAGCTAGGGTTAGTTATCAAGGGCCACATAATTTTAATTTTGTATTTCAATACCAAGCTGATTATAATAAACTGCTACATTCTGTGTTATTTATCATTTTTTTTACAAGACGTGCTTTTTTGTTTGTTACTCCCACAGGTATTTTTCAGAAATTAGATTTGATTATAGCAATTTATTACTTCCAGCATATTTGAGCGGAGCCACAGCCACATAAGGACAAAATTTATCAAGTGCCCAAAATACACAGTATATATAATACACTTTGAAATGTTGATATATGGGAATATTATGCAAGGAGAATTTCTTGATAAAGTGAGCCTTGCATGGTAACTGTACATGTCTCAGACTATACATATGTCTCAAAAAGAAAAATTCCTCTTCTGCTTTGTTATTAACAGAATTAGTAATCTTTTTTTTTCTTTACCCTAACCAGGTTCTGGGTTGCATTAATAATGTTCAAGTACATGTTAGTATATTTGATATTATATACAACCTCACTTGTCAATGTTGACTCATTTGTGATGTTGTCTTTGTTGCTTTTGGAAATTACAAGAAAGAAGAAAATGCAGAGTAACAACAAATAATGAAAATAGCTCTAAACAAATTGAAACTTGAACAGTTTCAGCCATCTTTCCTATGGAATACTGTATTTTTCATACAATGAAAAGGGTGCTAAGAGTAGAAACCTCTGTGCATTTTAAACCCTTTTCCTACCTTCCAGAAAATGGACTTCAGAGCATTCTTAATTATGTATTCTTTGCCCACATTTGACGTTTGAACCTGTGAAAACACTTCTTAATTTGGTGGCAGTTTGGCAGACAAGAAATGCAGAGTCTGGTTCTCATGTATTTGGTTATCTACATATTACATTTTCTCCCCTTGATGAAAACATTAAAAATGTTTTTATTTTCACTGAAATAGTTGTTAAAAAAAAAGGTGTGGATCTGTACTTATCTGCAGCTATGATGGGGGCCTGTAGTTATGCAAGTGTTTGTTTGCAAGATAAAGACCTAATTCTTTCTAGACTAAATTCTCCTTTTTGTTTTCCAAACCAATTGTAAATGAGCTTCTCTATATTGACATGTGTGCAGCAAACTTTACCAGGGAACTTTCCTCTTTGGATTTCTAAATTGGTTTTTAGAGCAATCTGTCTGTTGCCATTTTATCTATTTAAACAAACACGGTAACAGAAAAATGCCACTATGGACTGCAATGTTATGAAACATGAACTGTTAGAGTTAACACAACTGTTAAATCTTACTAATGATTCTATCACCAGTAAAATACATTAGCACAAATAATTTTGTTAAAGTAGGTCATTCATCTAGAATAAAAAGGTAGAAGAATGTGAATTAAATGCCAAGCATGCTAACTCCCCTGTACTTGTTAACATTGAATGTGATGCCCTGTAGGCCTTCCTCAGTATCGTTAGGAATAGATTACCTGTCAGGAATATGTATGGCATATTCAAATAAGCACTGCGCATATTTTTAAAACTGATATGATATGAATCCATGTAGACCAATTTTAATAGTTCAAAATGAGTCATAATTCTTGTTAACAATACAGTTATTTTTAAAATTTGCAGCAATAGTGGTCCTTTTTTATTTTCCTTATTGAAATTAAATGATATGCCTTAGGTGAGTCATTCATCACTGTTAAAGGAACTTGCCTTCTGTTGGAGTTTTTGAGGTTTTATCCATATATATAAAGCATTCCCTACCATTTTTAGTTTTATTTTTTCTACATGTAAGTTGCTAGATGTGTTTTTGAGTGGTTTTGTATTTTTTTAAGATTATGACAATATTTTGATGGAAGATTGTATTTATATTTTGCTATATGAAACAATTAAGTCATAGTTTCATAGTGAAGGATTTTCCCACTGCAAGGGAAAAATACATATCTGAATTTGCATTTTTCGTATAATAATCTAGTTTGCTTTCTTGTAATGTACATTTTATAAACTAACACATAAATGCCATCCCTTGGGGCAGGGATAAAGCAAGCATTGACTTTGAAAACAAAACTAATAAAACTACAGGATGAAACATGAAGAAAACAGTTTATATTTTAATGTAATGCAGGAGTTAACTAAATCATACATTTAGATTAAAATATTTTGGATTATGGAAAGCATTTTCTGCTTTCAGTAAGCGCTAACAATAAAGACTAACAATAATGCAATCAATGATAAAACTGAAGTATGGTGTTAAGCAAATAATTTGTTATAGTTAGTCTAACTTGTGCTGTCCTAGTGTATATTTAATGTTTTTAATACAATATATAAATCTATTATCAGAACAGATTGTGAGCCCAGTGCAATTCTCTGTGTATTGCATTTCAAAATAGAGGGTGAAGAGTTCACATAGGCATTGATTGTGCAACAGGTGCTGTTCTCAGGGACAAAGAGATTAATTCTGCTTTGTCTTAGAAATGTTACAAAGAATCTCTTGCAGAAGTATCTTAAATTGTATTGAGAGGCCAGCAGAAATGCATTGCTTCTGAAACAAATTGTAAAAGTAAGCAGATTTTTGGGATGTCACAGTTATTCAATTGATCTGTGCAGCCTTGTCACTCCTGTTAATTATGCTGGTGAAGAATATAATTCCTCCCTCTCTTTTTCTTTATTTCATATGTAGGATACTTACCCTTTCTAAAAAATAAATNATTTTTATTATTAATTCCTTTTCTCTTTCTAGGTCTGATGTGTGATAGCTGCAATTTTGGATTTAAAGCTCTCAGATATTCTAATGAAGATGGATGTGAGCCTTGTTGGTGCAACAGCCATGGCTCAGTGAGCCAATTCTGCAACCCTCTCTCTGGGCAGTGCAATTGTAAAGAACGAGTGAAAGGGCTTCTCTGTGACACCTGCATGGACAACTTTTATGGGTTGGATGTGACTGGTTGTAAGGCTTGTGAATGTGATGCTGCAGGGTCGATTTCAGGAAGCATGTGTGACGCGAGGACGGGGCAATGTGCGTGTAAACCAAATATTGGGGGAAGGCGCTGCGACGGGTGCCTGGATGGCTACCACAGAGTGCAGAAAGGTCACTCCTTCCTTTGTCTGCCATGTAACTGCGAGAAGGCAGGGACAGTAAATGGCTCCCTGCTTTGTGACAAATTGACAGGACAATGTCCTTGCAAAGCTGGTGTGACTGGCCTTCGGTGCAGTCAGTGCATGCTGCAGATGTACAACCTCAGCGTGAGCAATGCCGGTGGCTGCCAGCCCTGCGACTGTGACGCTCTGGGCACGCTGGCAGGAACAGTGTGTGACCATGTTTCTGGGCAGTGTGTCTGTCTGCCTCAGCGCCAGGGGAGAAGGTGTGATGACTGTAAACCAGGTAAGGAAATTGGAAGACAATCGATCTGATGTAGTAAGTTTTGCTTTGTTTGTTATAATTTTCTACAGTTTATAATGTATTTAGACAGCTTCATGTCTGACATGTCTCTGACATAGTTATTTTTCTGTTTCTTCCCTAAATGTGTGAGTGAGAAGAAAGCATTACTTTCCTAATTACCATCAAATATTTATTCTATTTACAGATGTTGTATAATTTGTATTATTACTCCAGTTTCAACATGTTCACAATAAGGTTAGGCTACTTCTAGATATCGAGAAAATATACAAATTATCATGTCCAGTCCCTGAATAAGAGGTAAATTGGCATAGCCTAATGAACATCAGCTATCCTCAGAATGAAAAATATGGATTTGGAAGGTAGAGTGCATGCTCCTCAGGAAGGATACTTCATGCATAAAGCTGAGCATGACAGGAGGCACAGAGATGGTTGCTTAAACTTTGGTGAGGCTGGCAAAAATGCCACTTAGAAAGCATTCACCTGCCTTGCTGTGTTGGGGTTGCACTGGCTTGCACAAGGACTGCTTACAGTTTGGCCCTACAAGTAGGTGATATTTCCAGTTTACTGCATATTTGTTCAAGATTTTGTGCCATATTTGTAAATGGTTTAAAAGTTTATCATAGGTTGGGAGCTCTGTAGTTATATTTCAATGTTGTTGTTTTAAAAAGTAGGTGGATAAAGTGAAACTAGGTAACATTAACCTACCCTCCATCATAATATTAGGCAGATAGATTTAGTTCAAGTTAAATACATATGCAATTTATTCAAGTAGCAGGTCACATTAAAAAGTACATTATAGCTCCATTGGTTTTAATATGCCATTCAATAATTTGAACAGAGGTTAAAAAAGCTGCTTAACCTCCATTAAGTATTTTTTAAATGCTTTCATTTAAATTATTTTAGGTACGTATACTAATAAATAAGGCAGCATTCTGTTTTTCTTAGTTCCTCCTCCAGTGCTATTTGACCTGCTAACCCTCTATAGCAGCCACTTAATCAGAGATCGGCAGAGGAGTGATGTCGAGGCTCCCTGAGTCAGTGACCGCCCTTGTCCTTGGAAAAGAAAGGCCAGGGTTTATGCAGAACTAAATGGTTTAAAAAGGTTTAATTGATAGTGTGAACAGGCTGGTTTGTAGAAAAGCTTACATTGCACTCAGAGGAATAGTCTGACAATCCTGGTAAAAGGAGAAAATTTTAAAAAGTATTTGTGTAAGTAATATTTTTAAATTTTCTAACTAATAGCTATAAGCATGTATGTGCTGAGCACTGAGCTCTCTGCTGCAGGTGAAAGTGTAAATTCTTATCTTTGTAAAAGCACTGTATTGATCTTAGGAGAGCACAGTGAGCTATGCTATTTTCACTGTTTTAGTGAGAGCTCATTTAGATGTTTAATATTTCTGATTTCTATATAAATATTCTCTTTTAGTATGTGCCAAAAGAGACTTTTCTCCTAAACAAGGAAGGATATAAAAAGTCTTCCATATAGAAGATTTTAATCAGTTTCCAGTACTGTAAAAATGTCCTATGGCTTTGTCTTGGGATAAGGATAAGAAAACGTACTCCACATGTATATGAAAATGTACTCCAAGTGTATATGTAGCCAGCATAGCCTAATTAAAGCACACACAAATGAGTTAACACTGGTAGACCTGAAAACATACTGAGGATTTCTGAGTCTGTTGGGACATTTTAAGTCTGTGATACAAGTTAAGTTGCATTTAAAATAATGTCCCACTCTAGCATATCTTTTATTTGCTTTGATAAAATCTTAGAAGTTTCAAAAAGTTACCAAAATCTTAATGCAGGAAGAATTTCCAGTTGAGAAAAGGTCATACTGGTTGCAGCTTTTGGAAATTGTTTTATAATGAGATTTTTTTCTCTTAAAGCTCTTTTTGGTGTGTTCAGCCATGTTAGACTGTATCCATGACCTCCTGTTTTCCAGTTTGTTTTCATACAAGTAACATTTTGGTAGATTGGTGTACATCTGTTTTTTTTTTTTTTTTTTTTTAATTAATGGTATATACAAAGAGAGGAATGATTGATTTTAGCATGAAACAAAATGAAAGAGCAATTTTTCCTTGTACAGAGAGTTGCTTTTGGGATGTCCTAGTCTGCATTGGGTGAAACACAGGTTCTCTTGAACCCCCAGATCATTGTGATCATTTTGTCCCTGCCTTGTTCTGGAACTGTCTTGCTGACTGGGGTTTGTGCCACATAAATCCTATCCAATACAGGTCTTGGATCTTGTTACAAGAGCAGCAAAGCTGTAAAAGATGCATTTTGTTTTGTAATTTCTTTACTCCATAACCACATGTTTGCATAGAATGTTACATAGTATGGAAAAGATGTGAAGTAGCATGTAGGATATGTGTCTGGGCACCAGTATAGGGTCTGTGGACATGCTACCTCTCTTGGCCAGAAGAATGTGAATTATCTGGTTGTCGCAGTAGGACGCAGAATGAAGGCACAGCACACAAAGTGAGCTTCAAAGGCAGGAAAGAGAAAGTTTATTTACAGCTAGGGTTTTTATAGTTTTCCAGGTATTGCCCCTGGATTGGAGGGAGAAGTTACCACCTCTCCATCCACACTGGTCGAGACAAAAGTCCATCAAATGTCTCTCCTCGAGAGAGGAATGTAAACAAAGACTGTTTTTCCTACAGAGTCCTTGAAGGGACTCCACTTCAACATGTAAACATTCAGAAAGGCTTTACAAAAATCAGAAGGCTATAGAAAACTCAGAAAACTTTAGAAATTCTCAGAAGGCTAAAAAATCATGGGTGACATCTTGTGACAACATTTCTCCTGTTATTAACTGCGCATTTTGAAGCCCAACCTGTGGTTAAGAAATTAGCATTACTGCCATAGATGGTAAACAGGTAAAAGTTCTAAGGAACTGGTCATGTGTCCTTCTCTATACAGTGGGAGAAATGCTAAGAGGATAATTAAAAAAAAGAAGCTGAATACTTTGCTGTGACTTTCACTCTTCCTTTTGAAAAGTGTATTTGATTGACAAATGTGATCAATTATGGCTGAATTGGAAAAAAATCTGAGAAAGAATAAGCATAATACTAGTTACATACGTAGATCTCGGAGAGATTTGCGGTGGCTGTCTTAAAATTGGAAATGGGCTCTGTTATACAAAAGTAGATCCTTCATAAAGCAACTTTTATGAGCTCTTCTAACCTTGCTGTAAATTAAGCTTTCATTAAGTTGTTGCTCTTTCCTAGATGAAGTAAAATTCTAGATGGTGAAATTAAATAATAATGATTATGACAAACAGTATGAATTTGTAATCTTGTGTTTCCTCTTTTTCCTCTACATTTGATTATGGTAATTTAGTTACAAATTAGTTGGGGGAAGAAATTTTATGTGTTTTCCTATCCCTCACTTAAAAAAAAAAAAAAGTTTTGCCTTTGTCTGCTACTTCTGGAAGGGGGGGGTGGGAAGTTAATTGTGGTAGTGACCAGAAACTTTTAGAGAGTTTCTAAAAGATTATAATAAAAAATATTCTACCAAATCCTTCACTGCTCTACATGGTTCAGGCACTGTGGCTGTAGGAGAGCCAGGATGTTTAAGGTATAGATTATAACTAGTAATTTCACTGCTATGATAAAAGCAGTATATGGTGTAATAATTGATCCTGCTCAGGGAAAATGAATTTATTTTCTAGAGATGTGCTTATTTGTTCATTATAGACTTCTCTTAGATGTTGTTTTATACAAAAGAATCATAGAATCATAGTTCTATGCAAAATTTCAGATGGACAAGGATCAGTTTAGCCTGAGTGCTTATCATTTACTGTAACTATAAAGTGGGTCCTGCAGACGTGCTTTGACCTTCTGCACGAGTCCAAGGCTTACACTTGTTTTCAGCCTTCCTGTTAGGTTCTTTGAGTGGAGTTGTTCATTGTGCTCAGGAGTGACATTGCTGGGAAATGGTCTCCTCTATTTATGCACAGGATGGGCACTGCAGAGTGCAGAGAAGTGCAGCAGGAGATAATACATGCTGCCTCACTAATAACTTCAGGATATTTGCTCTCTGTGCTGCCTCAGTTTGGGGCCTCTCTGGAATAAAGTGCCAACAGCGTGGTTTTTTATGATGCGAATATATGTTAACTGGAGACTGATAGCACTTCACTGTCCACTTGAGATTTATCTCACCGAGGACCAGAGGCTAAACTTGAACAAAGATTTGAGCAGTAAAATTCTAATGTTTTCAATTTGTTTAGTTCCTCTGCTATTTGGATATGAGCTCACAGTGCAGCACTGCTGCAAAGACAGAGAATACCACCCTAGGGGTGTATATATAGAACTATCTCTTGTAAGAAAAATAATAAGGCCTTGGGCAATATGACATGTTACAATATAATTTTGGGCACCTTATTATAAAGCAGGACATCAGGAAGTTATTGGTTAGCAAAAAATGTTCAGTAGCTGAGAACATGACTAAGAAACTACTGATTGAACTTGATCTGGAGAGAGGGCAAGTGTCTGAGAAGTCTGTGCCAATGCTGCGTATCACAGTAGCAGCTGAAATTTTTCCATTGAATTTGTACAATAATAACTAATAGCAAAGAGCTAAAGGAGATAGAAACTTCTATCAATGGCACTATTTTGGGATTCATGTTCCAAGTTAGGTACTTGTTGTTGTCTAGTGTCTCTTCATACTGTGGCATCAGGGTCATTTGCAGAACTATCATGCATTGCTGCATTTTTAATAAACTGTACCACTTCACGGGGGGGGAGGGGGGAAAACAAAGGGAAAAACATTTTGTATGAAACAAAACCAGTTAAATGTTTATTAATAATCAGGTAAAAATAAAAAATGTTTTGGAAACTTATGTAATTATATTTTTTACTAGCGAGCCATTACTTGAATTGTTTTCTGATCAGAAAGAAATTATTAAGAATTAAGAATGAAATAAGTCCCTACATAGTGAAATAAATTATGCAAGTGGAACAGCATCATTAAGAGAATGTGTGTAAAAGCTCTTTTTAGGAACTTCTGGTGAGGTTGTGAATAATAGGCAAATTCTTAAATGACCAGATTAGAAATATATGAACTGTATCTAACTGTATTTATCAGTAATAGGTAAACATCAGCATAAATAAAGATTGCTTGTGAGGGCAATAGGATGAACGATAGCATAGCAGAAGCATACCAAATATACTGTGGGGAATGTGAAATGAATAGGGTGAACGATAGCATAGCAGAAGCATACCAAATATACTGTGGGGAATGTGAAATGAATGCTCAAATTAATAATTGGAAATAGTACAGGAACAGGACAGGATTCGGGGTGAAAGCTTTTTCATACCAGATCATAAGTTTAAGTTTATTAATTTCTCTGAAAGTATTTGTGTAGGTTACAAGCTCTAAGTTAAAGAGAAGTGAAATATAAACAAGAACCTAGAAAAGCTCATCAAATGTAGTTTTTCCAAAGAAACATTATCTTGTTTCAAGGATTAAGTCAAGGACTATTTGAGAAAAATTAAGAGATCTTCCTAAGAAGATATGTGCATTCTTATGGTTTGCAGCTGGCCATTTTCAGAGCTGAGATCTCAGACTAAAATGGACATATGTCTCTTCTCTGTAGTTTGTTTTTTGTTTCTACCACTTGTGCACTCATGAGTACTCCTCACATCCTTGGGTCTTTACTTTCCCCACAGACATGTTAATGTACTCCCCCTACTTTGCATTTGCTCTGACTAAGAGTCTGAAGAGAGATAACAAACATTCTCAAAATCCCTTTCTTTTGCAGGTTTTTATTTTTCTCCATCCAGTGTCACTGGCTGCCTGCCATGCCTGTGCCACATAGCTGGTTCTATGACTCAGGTCTGTGATAAACTCACCGGCCAATGTAGTTGCCAAGATGCCTCCGTAACAGGACAGACATGTGAACATTGCAAAGAACTTTATTTTGGATTTGACTCTGTCACAGGAAGGTGAGTGTTGCTTTTTTTACAGGTCGCTTATTAAATGTTAAATTTTCGTCATGGCTCAGTCATGAGTTTATCTACAATGGAAAGATGTGTTCTAGTTATGTTAATCCTTCTATGAGTTTGTGTGTGCACTCTGATTTTCATGTGATACATTATCACATGATTTTGAGATAGACAATCCCCTGCGCCCCCTTGAGCTGAAGGAAACAAATTTTGCCATGGATTTAAGTAGTAACAGCATGAAAGGTGTATAAGCCTGTTATAGCAATTTGTTAATTGTTTCCCTATGTTTTCTCTGAATCTTCAGTAAGGTGTGTTGTTTTCTGAGGTGTTAAACATTGACTATTAAAATGCAGATAATTTGCCACTCTTAAAACTAGGGAATTCTATTGAAGATTTCAGGAAGATTTAGTGGGGGGCAGCCAGGGAGGGAAAGGGAAACCTACAGACATCACTGACTTCCCAAATTTCTTTTGGTAACAGCAGTACAAATATTTACTGCAGCTTTACTCTTAAAATTTGTTTTTTTTCTGAAGCAGTGCGTTCTTTTTCAACATTTTGTTATGTGCCACAGGGTAAGTTATATTTCTAATGTAGCCCGGGGTCTTTAGGTACATTGAAATTATATGAATTCCCTGGATGGTAAGAGGAAAATGTATCTGTATAGTGCACTGTATAATTATTTCAACTATTGCTCTGTCTTTTTTTTCCAG
>WEIU01000245.1:0-15323 GCA_013389925.1 Aegithalos caudatus | reverse complement strand
ACTACAGTATACTGTTTTCCAAGAGAGAATGTATTTTATTTATTCTCAAAAGGATATTAGTCCATAAAACAAATTTGCAGCTTATTTTGCAGCTTCAGCTTTTATCAGCCTTTTTAAGGGTGTTGAATGATTCCCCAGGAGATCACATAGCACAAGCTGCTGTGGAGTAAAGGAACTCTAATACAGAGAGCTCTGCTCTGCAATAGGCAGAAAGTGCATGTGAAGAGTTTCCTTAAGCTTGTTTAAAAATCTGTGACATTTAATGTCTATTTCACTGATTATTGACCTGAATTTTAGTGTCCTAATGTGAAAATAGTTTCCACCTTTCCCTCCTCTCTCCCTGCCTTGAAAAGCTCATACCTAAAATGTAATTGAACTCACGTTTGTTTCCTGCTTTCATGAAGATAGTAGGAGATACAGACTGAAGTGTGATGGTGGTGACTGGGAGGATGGCAAAGTAACTTGTGTAAAGTTACACCACCACATATTTCCTTGGATCTGGTGAAACTGGCCAAGGAAAGATCAGCCAAATATAAATTGCCTCTTAGGGCTGGCAGAATAAAGGGGTCATAACATGACTGCCTTGGAATTCTCCGGTGTCATCTTCTTTTTGCTGCTTTATCACCTTGGGGCCTGGCATCTGGAGTAATTTAAAATTCCTTTGAGGCTGATGTTGCTTATGCCTGAGAATTGGAGTTTTCCAGCTCAGGACAAGGGGAGGAGGGAAGTGCAGACTTCCCAGTATGTTTTAGCCACAATGTATCTTCCCACCTCTTTCCCAGACCATGGTTTTTCAGAGCTTTTAGTCTGCAGCAATTAAAATATAGTGAAATTAGAATCTAAAATATGAAGTTTTATTTGCCATTGTTGACTTTGTTATGAGTAATAATGGCAGCCTGTATTGCAAAGGGTAGTATAACAGTATTTGTAGTAATTTGCTTTGCTTGATTTCTGATGTGTTCATACTTTTTGAATATTTGTACAATCTGACTTCGGCATCCATGCTATAAATGAGTGTCAGTGGGGAAGTTGCGTATCAGGCAAAGAGCAAGTTGATCACAAGAGGTTTCACATGCAAAAGCCAAAGCATAAATTAATCCTGAAAGTATTCTACTGCTGCCAGAGAGATTTACAGAATTGCAGTGTGGCATTTGTGTAATAGAAGTGCTTTTAATTTTTTTGTTGTTTTTAATATGAAAATAATTTACTTGCACATTTAATTAATTTTTCACTGTAGTTATTTCAAATTTTGTCCTTCAGGCTGCAAAGAAATTGTGCTTTCTGTTGTAATATTAGTACTTCTGCTGTTTTGTTTCCTGTCACTGTTTTAATCTGAGTTTTTTTCTCCCAGTTTTGATCACCATTCATTCTCCTTTATTCACAGCATGTTATTCTTTTCAAACTTAAGTTGCCTTAGTGGGCAAGAAATTATTAATTGAGTTATTTTTTGCAACTAAAGCCTAGTTTTCCCTGAGGTAGAAGGTTGCATATATTGTGCAGAAACCTCTTCAGCTGGTTACATATGTATCACTGAACTCTGCAGCTTTCAAGAAAGGTTGCATGAGTAAGGATGCGGGACTGAGTGCATAATATGATTATTACCAAACATTATTATCCAGTTTCTGTATGGATCAATATATATAAAAGCTCTTTAATTCTAAGCCATTTTTATATAAATTAGAATATTATTGTGGCAGTGAAATATTTGTTTTTATAGTGGGCACCTTTTTTGTAGGTTTTTTTTTTAATCAGATTAATAGATTTTCCGCTTTGCTTCAGACTACTGAACTGTTTATGATGTTTTAATTATGTTGCCCAAGAATCTTTTAAACAAAACCCTACTGTGCTTAACTGAAGTGTTGATGTGTGTTGATGACTTCCTTGATTTGTTTTTGTTTATAGATGTCAACACTGTAATTGTCATCCTGCAGGAGCCATTAGTGGGACTTGTCATTTTGTTACTGGACAGTGTGTTTGTAAACAATTTGTAACTGGCTTGAAATGTGACAACTGTGTTCCTGACGCCAGTAATTTGGATGTCCACAACCTCTTTGGCTGCAGTAAAAGTAAGTGGATGTTAGGTCTTAAAAGCATGTCTTTCAAATGAAAGTTTTAAATTGATTTAGTGAATATTGAATTAGGTCAGTGGTAATAAAACTGGGGTTTATTCCTTCCCCACCCCCAAATATAGGGTTACTGAAGTTCCAGTGATTATTACTTAGGATTTTTACTTAGCATTGTTTTTTAGAGAGATGTATCGAATCCTTCATGTCATACACACGTTAAGCTTGTAGTTTAACCCATGGGAGAAGTGACAACCCATAGTTTCCTTGCACATTTTCTTTGACCAATCCAGTGACCAATCCAGAGTTCACCTTTTAGTCACATGCATGCAACAGTATATGTACAACTTGCGTCTTAGCCGCCTTTCCTGCCACTGATAGGAGGCAGGACATCTGAAGAACAGAAGGTCTGTTGAAAATCTACTCCTAGTGATTAATTCCAAATATTCTCCTCAGGGCAATGTAGCTTTACCTTTGTCCTCCTGGGTTGCTTTTTCAGTCAGTTTGGGAAAATATGTGATGTGATGTAACAGAGCATCATAAATTGGCATATGTGAGGTCAGGCCAATGCAATATTGATTGTCAGATCATGAATTGTAATGAAACAAATTGCAATGGAACATCTGGATATGGAGATCACCAGTACACAGTCTCCAAGCTGGCAAAAGGAAAGGAAAAAGTATATGTCATAAGAAAATTGAGTTAGTATATGTCATAAGAAATTAAGTTGTCTTTGGGTCAATGTTCAGACATGGGTTTCGAGGGCATCATCCTGTGCCATGCCAAAGCATGAGGGAAGGAGCTCAGCTCACTCTGGAAAAGCTGTGTTACATTTTTGTGGCAGACCTTACTGCCATAAACATTAAACAGCCCAGCCTTGGAAGTCCTGTAAGCAATGGGTGAGGAGCTCTGCAGACGCTGACCGGACATTTCTGTCAGCAGACCTAATTAATAATGGCCACACTGGTCATACTTGGACAGTTAGCTGGGGTAGCCATGTGTAATTCAACAACAGGATTAGATGTTCCCAGATTATCTCTGGAGTATGTTTCTGGACCTTCCTTCAACAAAAATATTTCTTTGTGTGTTCTGCATGTGTATTTATATGATATTCATAACTGTGATATGTGGAAACCAGAGATTTGCAAGCAAAGATGTAAATGCACAGTTTACAGGTAATGACAGCTCTCACTGTGATATTAATTTGAATTTCACTATGAATCAATTTAAATTTCAAATAATATGCCTTGTAGAATGCACAGCATTATAAATAGATCTCATAAAGAGACTGATTTGTTTCCAAAGAGAAATTTTTTAGCTTTCCTCGAAGTTTGGAAGCGTTTAAATAGTTTTGCTTCATTTTTCCTCATACTCTTCTGTTGAAGGCACAGTATCTATGAATTGTTCAAGCAGTTGAATGGCCCGTTGTTTCTAAAAATGTAAGATGTTTCAAGAGAATGTGTAATAATAATAATACATGGCACTTTTATGATGCTGTTCATCTTCAAAGTGCTTTACAAACATAAGCCAACCTCCTAATTTGTGTTGGGATACACACTGGATAAAGGTCAATAGCAATTCAACTATAAAATTGATTAATAATATTATGACATAGAAAAAAATATAATAGATTTAGTTAGATTAAAGTATATCAGGCAGTATTCTAAATGACAAGCAGAGTCCTCTTCTGGACACAGAGGATATAGCAACTGAAATATTTTGGCTATTCATACCAAAATATTTGAACTTGTTGCACACATATGGAGCTTTGCCTGGCTTGGCATTTGTTGTTATTTTCATTGCAGAACACTATTTTGTTGACACATTCATTACTGGTTATAAGTCTTTGCCAAAGGAAGCAAATGTAAGTTGCCCTCACTGTCCAAATAGTGTTCTTTAAGGAAAAGACCCTTTTCCTTAGCAATTTTTCTACTTAGCTGTGTCTTAGATGCTGCACAAAAATGTCCAATTAAGTACTTTGCTTACATATTTACAATTCAAACCAGCAAAACGTATGGAAGCAATATACAATAGTGTAAGACGGCCAGTGGAGAATGAAGATGATGCTGGTAAATTTGTATGATTGCTCAGGTCTTGTAAGTATGTATTACATGGAGAGAAATTCTTATAAATGCCAAAGGGATTTAGGAGCGCTTGTTTCCTCTGATTCTCAGACTTTTGTAGACACTTTAGCATAGATTCGCTTCCTAAGTGAGATGAACTCAAAAGCTCCAGATTGGCAGCAAAACATCCTATGCTTTTTAAGGGGAGATGATGATGATGTTCAGTTCAATCTAATGAATTTTAGAAATATTTCAGGCTATTACTTGGCTGAGAGACTTCAGGAGAAGCAGGGCATTTCATTATCTTATTCTAAATAAAGAGCTTCATCTCACTTTCTAGATTTGTATTAAAACCCCGTATATAGTGTGGCCTACTGATTTTTATAATTGTTTACATCTATTGCTTGTGTGGCTTGAGGTCCTCATGACATTTTCTGTCTGCAACTTCATTCTTTGCTTCTTCTCTCCTGTTAGCTTGGCTGAACAAATTTTAGTAATTAACTTTTGGTGATTACTAAGCAAATATACACATAATGAAGAAGATGATAGTTTATAAAAAGAAGAGAATAAAATCCTTGCTTCTAATCTTGATGTTCTCCTATAATACTTAATGTAGGAGAGGAAAGTTAATAGGGTGGTTCTGAATCCAGCTCCTGGTAGCTTATTCCATGTGCTGATTTCTGTGCTGCCCTGGGCTATTCTCATTCCTTGAGCAAAATGTTTTCCTATAGATCTGCACTCCTTTGGTGAAGAGGATGGGAAAATGGCACAGTCTGCCTTTGATAGCAGTTACTATCTGCCAAAACAGACTTGTCTTGTTCTGTGTCCTAATGTACGGTGTAAGGAGGGACAGAGAGTAGGGCTCTCCTCAGTGTAACGGGATTACTGGAGGTCCTACAGCAAGATGTGGACTCATGCTCTGACCTGAATAATAACATTAAGGTTAGAAAGGACCTTTGAGATAATTGAGTCCATCCATCAACCCATATGTTTATGTAAACATGTGTGTATATATGTATATAAAGTTTAATTTCTGAGTATTAGCTATTATCTTAGGAAGGACCATGATCACACATTTGGATTAAAAAAGAGACATAGGAGGGATTTTGAATGCTTTCTTAAAGTGCAAGGTACTTGGCTTTTGAACTTCCAGTTTGTTTTTCTCATTATTGATACTAGTGCAATTAAGTATCACATTTTTCAAAGTTAATGGTGGTGGTAGCAGAGTCGTATATAAGCAAATAAGCCTATCAAGTTGATTTCTTAAAATGTTAGATACCTTACTCTCATGGGTTTCAATTTCATTGGAAACAGATGGAAGTGAATTGCTTAAATAAACTTCAAAATTTCACCCTTGATGTTTTTGTCATTTTTTTTTTTTTTTTAATTAAGTAAGCTTATTTTAACACTTCAGTAAAATCTGGACTTAGTTGGACTTTTCATTTGTATTCTACTAAGGGAAGTTATGCCTGGTCTATGCTAAATGGAATGAGTCCTCTGAAAATATAAATCCTTATTGAATTAGAAACTTCAATAAAGTGATCATATAAATAGGTTCTCATTTTATAAAGGTCTTGAAATACATTAAAAAAAAATCTGTTCAGAAAACACTTGCTTTATTTTTGGCATAGAAAAAGGGATTAAGTTTATTCATTATTTCTTTAAATAGATACACTTTTTTCATTAATAAAAAGCTTTGTTGGAAAACATTTGGAGGGATTGGTTTAATCTATTAGTGTCTTGTCCTGATGACTGTGCATTTACTCAAAAGGTTTTTAGGGTTAAGAATGCTTAGCAGTTTCTTTGCAGTTTTCTTTAAATTTGTGTGATTACTGATTACCTTAATTTTTACATCCTCAGTTTTTGTGTATGTTTTAGCTCCTTTACAGCAACCTCCTCCTACAGGAGAAGTTCTCAGTTCCTCTGTTATCAATCTTTCATGGAGTTCCCCTGACTCTCCAAATTCTAACAGGCTTATTTACCAGCTATATAGGGATGAGGAAGAAATTTATACAACTGAAGACTACCATCCTTATAGTAAGTAAGGTGACATCAAAGATTTTGTATTTGTGTGTGTATCTATCTATATCTATCTATATCTATCTATATCTATCTATATCTATATCTATATCTCTGTGTGGTTTTTCTTAGCTATTTCTCATTCCTGTCATCATTCTCTGTGGTTTTGAATATATTATCCTGATTCCCTTTAATGACTTACTGTTCTGTGTTATTAATTTTGCTTGAAAGGAATGAATACCCTAGTCTAAAATCTGGCAAATGGAATCACCCAAAATGGCTGATAATTATCTTTTTACTTTTTAATCTGAAAAACTTTAGAATTGATTCACTGGAAGTATTTATTGAAAATATACACAGCTGCCAAAACCCAAGAGTCATAGACAGAGGTAAAGAATTAGGGTGAACAGAAGAGGCCATAATGTGCTTAAACTTTTTTTCATGTTCTTGGTTTTAAACTGTTAACAGATAGGAAAGCTTTTTGTGCCCTCTAACTTTTAGCACCTTCTGTTAAGCTATCAGTGTAGCTCCTGATTTGTCTTTAGCAGCACCACTTCTCTCATGTTGAGGCTTGCCAAGGGATCCTCAGAAGGCAGTCCTAAAGGATTCAACACTCTGTCCAAGCTGGAAAGGCCATTTTGTGCTAATATTGATCCACTTATCAAAGAAAAGGAGATGGATTTGGATACTGCTTGTATGTATACATGGCACACAAGTGGTTTTTTTAAGAGGATGGGTGTGATTTGATGCCACTAAGATTTGACCTCTATTCTAGGATCTCAGTTTGTTAAAGTTTCTTACCAATGCAGCAATAATGTTTTGCAGAAGTTGAGTCTCTCTGATTCTTGGTGTGTACCCTGGAGGGAAGAAAAAATAAAAAAGGTGTTTTTCAACACCTTTTGGAATGCACCTCACATTTCTATGTTTTGGTTCATGCTGCAGTGTTACAGTTCATTACTATGTGGCTTATGTTGTGAATTTGGGCACTCTGCAGTACATACTGTGACCCCATGTAGGCATGGGATTAAGTGATTGAAAGGAAAAAAACATTAAAAAAATTTAGAGAACTAATAGAGAATATTCCAACTCCTTAGATTGGTTTAAAGGTCTAACTTAAGTAAAAATATGAATCGATTTCAAAATAAAAAAAAAAATTCATTGTTATAAATCTATTTAGTAATGTACTTGAAACAGTGCATTGTTGATGTTATTTCATTTTGTCTAACTACATACTTTGTAGAAAGCAAAAAAAAGTCTGGATATATGTAACTGAATAATGAGACATCAGCATGTTTCTATTTAACAAAACATTATCTTCTTAAAAACATAGATTTGGTTTCAAAAGACATTTTAGACATTTCCTGGAAATCCCCCAAATTATTGATGTGAAATCATCTGCTGGTGTTTGGATATCAAAAATACATTGTTAATGCTGACAGAACTTTTCTTAAAGTTATCTTTTTCTTAGTATAGTTTGAAATTTGTAGTGTTTATCAGCTGAGAGTACAACTGGATTAACATTATCTTATGGCTAAATTTGAGTTTTACAGAAACATTGAACTTCCCAAGGAAAATTAAGAATAATCAGCATGGTGACCTGGATGACATTATTGCAGAATGCCCAATGAAAACAGTGTTTTCTTAATTGTTCTGGAAAACCTCAGCCTCAGGTTTCCCAGAGCAGTCTTTGTCTTCAGGATAAAATTAACTACTTGCTCTAAAATGTGTAAAACCCCCCCTAAAGTTACCAACAATTCTAACTCCAAATTGAATCTTTTTCTAATTACTTGTAAGTGTAACAAAATACAAAATCATAAACTCATTAAGAATGGAAAAGACCTCTAAGATCATTGAGTCAAATGATTAACCCAGCACTGTCATGTCACCTCTGAGCCATAGCCCAAGTGCTACATCTTTTTTGAATAGTTCCAGACATCTTGAGTCTATCAGGCTGCCAGACTGCTCATTCCAAAGCTCAATCATCCTTTCCATGAAGAAATTTTTCCTAATAACTAATCTCCTAATACCAAATACCCAACCTCCTCTAGCACAATTGAGGTCATTTCCTCTCATCCTGTTACTTGAGAGAAGAGCCTGACCCTCAGGCTACACACTCCTTTCAGGAAGTTGTAGAGTGTGATAAGGTCTCTCCTGAGCCTCCTTTTCTGCAGATCAAACAACCCCAACTCCCTCAGCAGCTCCTCATAGGACTTGTGCTCCAGACTCTTCACAGCTCTGTTGACCTTCTCTGGATATACTCCAGCACCTCAATGCCTTTCTTGTAGTGGGGGCCCCAAACTGATCACAGGATTTGAGGTGGGGCCTCACCAGTGCCAAGTGCAGGGGGAGATGCTGCTGCATCTTTTGCCTGCTCACCATTAACACACAAGGAGGTCTCAGTAGCCTCTGTTCAGCTGGCAGAGTTGTTCCCTGGCCCTGCCTGAAGATGACATTACGTGGCCTTGTTATTGCTGGACTCCAGTAATAATACTGTGATTGCTGTAAGTGGCAGAAGTGCTGTAAGCAATTACTAGGCTGACTCTGCTGCTTTTGTGCTACAATGTCAAAGGTTGAATATCTAGCAATACTCAGAGTTTTGTGGTCCTCTTCTTTAAGTTGTATTCAGGGCTGGCTTGCCAGTGTGGATGTACAGAGAGAAAGCAGAAATAGCATCATCCACTTCATTCGCTTTGCAAAAGCTTATGAGTATCTGTGCTCTGACACATAATATATTACTCAGTGTTAACTATTTCTTATGGCAAAAGAATGCATGGTGTTATGGTTGTACGTAAATTCATACTGTGCTGTAATGACTAAGATGTGTAACTGCTTCTGGGATATGCACAGGAGCTGTTAATGGCCATTGGTACTAAAAAGATGCTAAAAAACTTACTAAGAATAATGGAAAGTTGGGTGAGGAAGGTAAACATAACCTTTGTATATACCTCTTTAATAATTATTCTCACTTTTATTCCACTTCTTATACAAGATCAAATACTTTTCAAATGAGGTATTAAGCATTGTTGTAGAAGTGAGGAAGTGAGAGCACAAGAAGTTGAAATATTTGGTCTTATGGCATCAAATAATCTGAAAGTTTGCACAATGGTTTGCTTTTTTTTCTAAATTACATTCACTAATATTGATGCTGATTTACATTTGAAATAATTATTTTGAAGAAAAAGAGGAATGAGGAGATAATTGTATTAATCTTCTTCATGATTAAAGCATGCTCTAGAAGTTCAGTGGAAAAATAATTTGTGTAATGATGCTAATGTACAGTGGAAGGTAATAAATGATACGGGGGACCTTTCTTCCTGTACTAAAAAAAACTGTTGCAATGTTTATAATCTCAAGAAAAGCATGTGAATAGGCATAAATATGTCTTGCACTAGATCTGGACAGACTTTAGGTATAGCAATTGAGATTATTTTTAATGTCTTAGACTGATACAGTTGTCTTCTCACCTGTTTGTTTCAGGTGTTCAGACCTTCACCGATACCATGTTAGCTCCGTATACCTTCTACTCCTATTATATCCAAGCCAGCAACGTTCATGGTTTTACACGGAGTGACTCAGTGACATACAGAACAAAATCTGGGACACCTATAGGAAGCTTGGATTTAAATCCTGTCTTTCCTGTTAGTCACCACTCTGTTTTACTTTACTGGACAAGCATCTCCAATGACTCTGGGCCCATAGAGAAATACATTTTGACTTGTACTAGCTCAGTTGATCTGCAGCCTTGCGGTCAGTATGAAGGCTTAAAGACTTCAGCAATTATTTGGCATCTCATTCCATTTACAAAGTATGCTTTTTCTGTGCAAGCTTGTACTAGTGGAGGCTGCTTAAAGAGCCAGCCAGTAACTGTAGTTACTGCACAGGCTCCTCCAGAAGGGCTACACCCACCAACTGTAGAAACCGTCAGCTCTACAGAACTGGCTGTGGAATGGTCACCGCCTGAGAAACCAAATGGTAGGATATTGTGTTTGCTCTTGTCAGTCAAAGTCTTTGCAAGGGAAAATCAGAATTTACTCAAATCTCATTAGAATATCCTTGTCCATGAGCCATATACTGATAAATGAAGTAAGACATTTTCCTAATTTGCCTATTTGCCATTAGGTGTATCCCCAGAGTCTGTGTTTTATTTTTCGGGAGTCCAGAAATCCACTGACTGTTGGGTCCAGGATTTAGCACTCAGTGGCATCTGCTGCAGCAAAAATCACATTTATAATCAAACATTTACAGTAAAATTAATTTTTTCCTAATTTGCCAGATTGCTTAGTTTAGACAGATGTGGTAGTATTGCCTGACAAAAAGTAAATAAGCAGGTAACAGTTATGGAAAAAAAAAAAATCTAAGAATTAACAGAGAAGTCTGTTTTTGAAACCATCCGTCATGTACAGTAGCCAATTCTATTACCAGTATAACTTTGTTAGGGATTAAGTGATTGCCAAGAGTTGCCTGTCTAACTTGTGTAATAATATTTTAGGTTTTTGAAACTGAGAACACAGATGTTGTAGGATACTTCTGTGATGCTACAGATTTTATTGGTAAAACTATCTTTTAATGTATGAGCCATGGAGTTTTGTGAACTTGCACTAATGTGGGCAAGCATTTGTGCATGTGGAAACAGGCATTTTTATCTGTTCACAGAATCTGTATTTGGGGAGCTCAGCTTTCACTTTGAAAATGTCTTTTTCCAATTGTTTCCAGACTGGACAGGAAGAATGCCCACACAAAAAAACCCCTATGTACTTAGAGGGGCAGTTTGTACAATGCAGGTCAAGATATTTGCTGTTGGCACCTCAACCTGTGTGTCATATACTCTTCATAGTCTATAGCCATGACATGCATCTGATGGCCAGCATAACCAGATTTTAGTAATCTCATATTTGCCTTGATGTCTGGTCAGATTTCCTGGTCTCTTCAAAGACAAAGTGAAAAGCTCTTTCTCCCAAGCAATCACTCTAGTTCACTGCATGAATACAGACCCAAATACATAAATTTTATGGCAATTTTCTCTTGGCTTTGCAAGAAATCTCTGGTCAGATTTCTTACGATCTTATAGTTAAACTACTTTTATGATCCAACCTAAATCATGTATTGCTTCATACCACAACACTGATAGTTTTTTTTTTTCCCCCCGAGTGGTGAGGCCTTCCTTTGTATATAATAAGTTTGCATTGATATAAAACTGATCTACATGTGTCTCCTATCCAGAAATATGTTTTAAAATGTTAGCATTTAAATCATTAAAATGTCACTCAAAAGTTTTCTTCTCTTTGTAAAAAAAAAAAAAAAGGAAAAATGGTATTATAGTAGAACTCCAGATGTCTTTTAAATTCACTAATTTTTCTGGTCTTTTTCTCTAGGTATAATTATAAGATATGAACTTTACATGAGGAAAAAATTAAAATTAGCTGGGAACATTGTTCCTCCTGAAATTCGTATTTTCCAAAGCAGTGGATGGCTCAGTCCCCAACCAGTTGTGGAATCTCAGAATGAAAATGCCTTGGCTCCACCACAGACCAGTACCATAGTCGTTGATCTGGAACCATTCACAGAGTATGAATTTTATGTGCTAGCAGTAAACATGGCAGGTAGCATATCTTCAGATTGGATATCAGGACGAACAGGAGAGGCTGGTAAGCGCCGGTTTAAATTTATTTGATAGAAATGAAAGGAAAATGCACATATTCTTAATTTTTTATAAAAGTGTCTAATGATGGTTAACTAGGCATAAATTCACATTTTAAACTAATTAAAGATAGAACAGATTATCTCAGAACTGAGCAGGAAAAGCAAAAGCATTTCCTTTACCATAATATCATGTTGTTGAGGAAAATAATCCATATCAATTAACCCTAAATTTAAACTACAAGGTTGCAAATTATTCCAAGAAGTGTTTTAATTTGAAGACCTTGAGAGGTTTGCCTTTTCAGGAGCATAGTGCTTGATGCTTCTGCTGAGACCCCATTAGTGAGAGATGCCTCTATCTGAATTAAGGTTCAAATGAGATCATATGCCGAAGTCAATAACGTGGATTTTATTTAACAATAAATATGACATGTAGAGATAGAAAGAAAGAGAAAAGAAAGGGGGGAGAGAGAGTCACCAACAGAAGATAGTTAACACCCGTGGATCCAGCAGTGTTCTGTTGGTCCTTTTACACTCTGGTCTTCTCAGCGGTGATTCTGAGGTCATTCAAAATTTTTCATCAGTTATACATTTTAGCAAATAAAGAACTAATGCTCATTGGTGACACAGTTCTCTTATTCTATTGGTTGAATTATTTCTTTGCTTCTAGTACTAATTAGCCCACGTGCTCAGCATTTCTCTTTTTTTGAGTCAGTGGGTTTCTTGGGTTGATGGGCTGTGAGTCGGTGGTCATGATGTCCCCTGATGGAGTTTTACCCAATCAGAGCTGATTTCAGCATAGTTACCAAGTTGTCTTTTGTTGTGGCCCATAAATCTTACATTCTTTGTGTCCACGATCAGTGATAAATTCTTCTTCCCAATGTGTTTTAATATCCAGCTGGGTCTGAGATAACATCTGCACAATACTATCTTTATCTTATCTCAAGTTCTTGCTATGGTGGCTTATCTTACAGTCCAGGTTCCAGGTGTCCAGAGAAGCATATTCAGGGGAGCTTCAGTGGTTCTTGGTGTTTGCAAAAGCCATGTGTCCCATGACTTGGGATGATTTTTGTTTGATCTTTGTTTGATCCTGACTTTGGGATGATCTTTGGTGATATGTGTGTGAGTGGTTACTTCCTCACAGAGTTTGCTGAAGTGGGAATTTTTGTCTGGGCGTGTTTAACTAGAATTAGTAAAGCAGGTCTTGCATGCACCAGGCCTGGAGTTAATGCCATCCTGTCCCTTCCTTCTGTGCCTATCTCATGGCAAAGTCTTTTGTGTTTGAGACAGCCAGCTGTGCTCTTTAACTCCTTACAACTCTTCATGGGCTTTTATAGAGGCCAAGTGTCATAATATGTCCCCTTTTTATCAAAGTGTAACCACTTTGCAACCTCTTGTATTGTGACCCTTCTCTTCAGATTTTCAAAAGGATTTTGCCCGTTGACATATTATTTGAAATATTAGTGATTTATCTCAATGTTTTCAGTAGAAATCTATTGTTTTCTTGCTGATAGTGCCCATAGTTAACAATTAAACATCTCTCTTACATTACTTATGCTTCTGTTTGGTGTTAGCTTGAAAATTGTGTCCGCAGTCATTTACTCCAGCAGAACAACAGGCTAAACTAATTCCTCTTCAAAATGAGCCTTTTGCCTTATCTGTTCTTAAATACTATATGTTATAAAAGTGTTAAATTGTATTTGGGAAGTGGTCCATTAGTGCAGCTGTTTGTACATAGCAGAAGTGCTGTGAGTTGGCATCCTATTATTACAGAGGAATCAGGTGGGGATTTAACTACAGTGCAAACAATCCTTTAACGGATTTACTATGGAAGACTGGGGAACTGTTTTGTGAGAAGTGAGAGACATGTTAATTTCAAACTGGCCTAGCAAACAGAATTGCTTTTAAGATGCTGAAGTATTGAACACTTTTTGCTTTTATCAGTTTTTTCCCATGTTGCATGAAGTTTTCTTCAAGGCCTTTTCATTCGTATGTACTTTCTTACCTGCTACAAGGGATAGGACTTGTAGTGTTGATTAGTATTTCTTTGAAGAGACAGGCAGAGTTTTCATCTGCATTCACAGCCAGAGTAGAAAACAGAATGATGAGTAAAGTACTTAACAAAATAAGGTGAAAATTCCAGCTGGACTTGAAAATAAGGTTAGAAAGGGAAAAGAAATTATTTTCTGAAATGGTGTTTTACAAGTACAATGAGGAAGCTTGCATTATACATATTTCTCATTTTTTAAATCAATATTATTAATTTAACTTTATTTCAGCCCCAGTGTTCATGCCATCTCCATCTGTATTCCCTCTTTCACCATATTCCCTTAATGTGTCATGGGAAAAACCTGAAGATAATGTATCAAGAGGAGAAGTGATGGGGTATAGCATCAGTTTGATGACTGAACGAAGGTCTTTGCCACCATTTTCCCAGGTATTATTGTTACATTAAGTTTTTAACATTGTTACATTAGGTTTTTCCTAACTGGCAGTAATAAAATTGATAAAACCTGATGTTCTCTGAGGTGTTGTGATGAATATTTTCCCTGGTTTGTTGTGTGCTCTCAGATCTAACTTTTCCAGCTACATGTTTGATGTAATGTTATATGCTATTTCTGCAATTTTAATTGTCTTTCTGATCTGACTTGTTTTTAGTAGCAGGTGTAATTCAAAATTAGGAGGGATGAGATTGTACAACAAAATTTAAATTACCTTGATATTTGTATATTGTGTTTCTCTATTGTTGCTGTATTTGCTAATATGCTTAAGTCATATTACATTGTAGGCATCAAAATTTTCCTTAAGAAGGTGCTTGTCTGGATAAGTTTTTGAAGTGGGGAAAACTAAAATACTGCAAAGAAACAGATTTTAAAAACCACAAAATACGTGACTTTAAAATACTGTTGTAATGTTTGAATGGCTGTGTTTGGCCAACAAACATCATGGCATTAGTAGTATGCGGAAAGCTTAGGAACAAGCAAAAACATGATACCTAATCAGAATGTGGGAGTGGATCTGGTGCTCTCATATTTTATTTCTCATTCAGAGCTGATTTTCTCTTTTTGTATTACCACAGATGGGCTGCAGTTTATTTGCTTATCAACTGGGGGTACTACTGTTCTCGGGACTGTTGTAACAATACATAAATGCCAGTTGCTTCTGGTTACTGGCTTGCAAGATGCTTCATGCAAAAAAACAATCTGATGACAAAGATATCTAAAATGCTACAGTTTATTCAGTTCCCCTCCCACTGATAGTTTATACTGATGTTAAAGTAAAGCAGATGCAAATGTTTGTAACTATTTGTTAATCCCCTCCCTCCTAATGTCTGCTAATCATGTCACTCCTTCAATGGTGGTCAGATTGCACAACTTAATAGTGTCATTTGCATCATCTCAATTGTAGCTGCACTGTTTGCAGTGATAACTGCACCACCACACAGTTTTATGAGGCAATAACTTTGTTTCCTCATTTATCCACTCAGGAACTGGCTTATTATATCATAAAACAGTGTGGTGGAAAGTATTATCACCTAAAT
>WEIU01000243.1:9573-21889 GCA_013389925.1 Aegithalos caudatus | reverse complement strand
AAAATTATAATAATCTGAGGGAGGGGGTTTATATTCTCTATACAAAGGGAACTTCTGGCTTTTTGCTGGCAGATACCTATCTTTCAGAACTAGGACAATCCTGTATTTATTTTTTTCAAAATTGAGTTAATTCAGAGGTAATTCTATTGAATGGTCCTTCTTTTTCCCAACATAACGTCTTCTGATACTATTTGAAATTGCATTACTAGGAAATGAAGTAAAATGGAGTAAATAGGAGTTTTGAGTGTTTGTTTAATGGGTTGCTATGAAAGCTGTGTTGCACTGCTTTGTTTTTTCTTTCAGAGGTCCCTGTCTTCTAAACACCTCATTTCCAACAGTGGCCGGTTTCTGTGTTCCCATACTGAATCCAGGGAATCTGTGCCTTCTGCACAGATTCACTTCCCTGCCATTGTGGTAACATTTACCGGCCCAGGGCCAAATGCAAATGCTTACCTCTACCTGCATTAGTCATAACCAGTGAACCCAAACAGGGGAGGCGACTTTATGAAACAGCCACATCAGGGATGTACAGTACACTATTATTAAGGCTGTTCTGCAAACACATCTTGCATTGCAGCCTGATACAACCTGAAAGACAGCTGAATGGTAAGAACCTTTCTTTTAACATAAAGTCAAATTAATAGGGTGAAGGATTAGAAGCTTGTAACTAGATAATGGAGCCTTTGGATGTGATTCACTTTTAAATGAAAAGAAAAAAAGCCAGCAACTATGTTTCTGACATGATTAGCAGAGCACTTCTGAGATACATTTTCTACAAAAATGTGCTATTGTATTTCGTGCCATTACATACTTTTAAAATGCAAAATGAATTCACTTCAGAGAATTACAGTATCTGGAAGATATATACAGTGAATATCTTTACCTATATTATGTTTACTTATCTTTGAAATTTGAAAAAAGGTACTTTACACAGCTTCATTGAATATCTTAAGGTTATGAATGGCACTGCCTTGAAGTTATAGACAAGGTCTTTCCAGCTCTCTTTTCTCTAGACTGCCTGAACTTTGTTACAGCTTCAGAATGAGAACTTGTGCTACCCAGAGACATAAAATAATTCAGCAGTCTCTCCATCAGAAGTGTATTTTTACCCAGACACACAAAGCATGCGGTTATTATATTAAGGCAATATTCATATGTAATATTAATGTTCTGATAATTTTACCTAATGAATTCTGGAAAACATGTGCTCTCTGATATCACGTGTGCACTCTAAAAACAGTATTTCTTAACCTTAAATTTCCTTGAATGTTTACATCTCTGTGGTATGCTTTCCAATGCTCAACGCTTGGTGACAGCATGCAGCTAACATTTCAGTAGCCCGCTTTTCTTCTTTTATTTATCTAATGTGCTTTGGAGTATGTCTCAATGCAATTCTGTTTTATGGGCATGGGATGCACACAGCTGAATTTCAAAAGGAGTTCTGATGCCATCAGATGGACTTGCTGCTGAAAGTTTTGTTCCCACAGTCCTTAACCAAAGCCTCCAGCTCTTTTTCCCAGTTCTGCAGGGGCTGCTTGCAACATTGCAGATATATTTGGCCTAGTGCTAAAGACAGATAAGCCTTGTGTAGATCTTGAGCTCCACTCTCACTAAGTATCAAAATATTGCATGGCATGACCTGGCTGCCAGAGAGTGAGAATCAGTCATCAGCCTAGATGTGATGCTTTCTGGTGAGAAAGCATCACAGACAGCTATTGGTCTGAAACAGTCTGCAACCTATCACCTATTCCTGGGCCACAAAATGACAAAAGAAAGCCAAGCTCAAGTTGGATTTGGTCAAAATGGAGCAGCTTCTGTGCGGTCCAGATTGTTTGTATTTCTGCACTTGAAAAAGAGTTTAGTCTGGTCTTTTTGGTTAGATTCAAATAGTTTGGAACTTCAGCTCATAAAATGGTAGCAAGTTAAGAACAAAAAAAAAACCCATTAAGTTAAACAGATGTTTTTCACTCCTGCAAAATTCCCTTATGTACTACTCGTGCTCTAAGCTGATATTTTTGTCTAGCAAATATCTTTCTAAAAGAGATTTATTACATGAACCTCTACGAGCAGTAATACCTATCATGTAATGCCTTAAAACAGTATATCTGTAAAAATCCTCACAATCCTCCATGTCAAACAGTAAATTATGTTTTTATCCCCTTTTCACATAAAAAGAGGTACACACAGAGGTAGAGTTTATTTATAGGTCAAGTACAAGATATTATCAGAACCAGGGTTAAAAATAGAGAGCTTTAAAGTGCTTTTCATTTTTTTTAGGGACTGCATGTTTCTATTTCATTTGCCCATTTACTCTAATACAAGTTAATTTATTAAGACAAGAATCTCAAAGAGCAAAATATCAGAAACATTTTTGTGTACTTGTGTGTCATGCTACCTGTAAAATTAGTGATTCACCTCTTGGTAGAGAGCACACATCTGCATTAGTGCATTGTACATAGAATCAAAGAAAGGCAGTTTTGTTGTTTATAGTTTGACTTAAATTTTAAAAAATGAGTAAGCTTCATAGCAAACATTTTTTCTAAAGTTCTTAATAATTGTGTTTCAGAGCATGGCTAGTGACCTATCTTCCTGAGGAGAATGGTTGAGATGTCTTTGAAATTATTCCTGGAATTAGACCTGCATGAGATCTCCTCTACCAAACTGAGGTAATACTGCTGAAAGACAAGAAATCCGAAGTGATGTATGTCCAGCTGTCTGTGCATTGACCATGTCAACCGTAGAAAGGTTCCACATGCCTGGGGCCATAGGAAAGAAATGGGTAAACCTGAGGACATCAGTCTCTTCTGAGGGATATTTGGTTGGTGAAGCCAAAATCTTTCCCAGGTAATTTCTAGGAGCACGTTTTATTAACAATGATGCCCAGATTTCTCCCATAATGAAGCACCTCCTTGATGGCTAACCAACTAGTTATTTCCCTATTGATACTCAGCATAATGGCAAATACAGGTGGTTTGGTTTGTTTATAGAGCCTTTAAAAACTCAGATTTCACTATGAGAAAATCAAACAATTTGAAATGATAGTGTGGGTAGTAAAATTATGTACTAATATTAGTACTAAGCCTTCTGCTAGAAAAATCACAAATTCTTCTTTCTTTAACTCTTTACCAGAATAGGTTTTGCTTACAATTATTTCCCATCAGGGTGGACCTGACATAAAATGAGGTCAAAATCAGCCACACTTGGATGTACAAACATAAATGAGACAAGTACAATTTGCCAAGTGATATGCATGAAAACTAATTTCCTTGCTGTGGAATGGTCTTTTGAAATGCTTTATTTAAATGGTATTAACTAAGAAGCAGCACAAAATATGCCCCAGCCTGAGGTATATCTGTCTCATTCTGTTTCATCAAGGTTATATAAATTATGTATGGCCTCCTCATTATGGGTTGTAGTCTGGCCTTAGAAAGGTATTAATTGTTACGAAATATCTTTCACTAATTGTTTCTCACTTGAGAGTATTTTAAAAATGGTTTGTGTTGAAAAGAGTAAATTATAAACACTATTTGTTAAGATGTCTGTAATGTAAAATAAAATACTGTTTCTTCTAATAATTTCAACAAGACAAAATTGGTACCATTTTGCTGTTATAGGTACATTGTGCTTCTGCCACCTTTGTTGGGAGGAGAAATAACTTACCAACATTACTGTTGCTTATGCAACCTCAAAAACTTCCACCCCCAAAAAATCAGGGTACTCAAATTACTATCAGAAAACAAATCAAAATGTTAAACCCAGTGCAAACAGTACGTTTCATGTTCAGAAATTCCATTTACTCCAAAGGTATGACCTGATTTCACTGGGAAGCATGTAAAAAGGAGATTGAAAATTTAGGTTCTTAATAGCAAAATCCTCACTCGAAAAATACAAAGGACCAGACTGATATTAAGAAAAAACCTGAACAGAAATGTTTTTCACAAGTTTGTCAACGTCAGTCATTCCTTTCAATTGTCAAAACTTATGTTTACAGAAGTTAATTCAAAGAAAATAAACGTCTTCTGTATTAGGAGGATTTATAGCCATCTAAACATCTCTCATAGGCAAAAATTGCTGTACTTCCTAGCAACTGTCTCAATTACACACCCGTTGCCAGGTTAAAATATGTTACAATACATATATATAGTTCTCTTTAAGAGTATGGACAAAATTCTGTTTGCGTTCATAGCCATACATAGGCATATGGCCCTCTAAGTTCTAATGGTCTCTAATTCCAGAATGAAATGCTTATGCTGTTGAAGGTCTTTATTAAAACATATATTATTCTCCAATACAAGTACCACCTAATTTAATAAATACGTTATTCATTTGAAGTTCAACAAAATGCTTAATATCTTCAGAATTTTTAGTGCTATCTCCAATCTGTGAAACCAATTACAAGATCATTGCTCAACCTGATTTTTTTAGATACGTGTAACTCAGTTGCTGGTCTTCTCTAGTACAAGTTAAGAAAATGGGAAAGGTAGCTTATCTAGAAAAAGGTGGAAAACTATTCTATAAAAATTAAGCCTCTTTGAAAGCAGCATATACCTCAATTCATGGTATTAATTAATTAATTTAAGAACCTGTTTTAGGGTAAACACAGGAAAGCAAGTTACCTTACAGTACTATGCACCTATTTCTTCAGGAAAGTTTTGATGAGGTTTCATCTAAATTCCAGTGCAGTTTCATCCCAGTTGTTAAGGATACAGAAAGATTCACCAAGCTTTCCAATAGCATCAAGGTGCATTCCTCCTGAAAAAGGGTTTAGATATAACAAATTTTATGTTCAGCTCAGCTGATTTGGATTAGTAATGTGGATGTAGTTGATCTGGTGTCTTTTCATATTTCATATTCTGAAAAAGTAGAAATTTTCTTATATAATAGAGGCCTTTTATAATTTTTAGAAATCATAAAACTTATACAGTGGTGCAGCATTAGCTGCTCTACATTTTTACCTCTATGGCCTGATGAATCCTGAATATGTCTTTGCAAGTTGAGCAAGACGGAATGTCCTCATCTACAGACTACCCATTCCTGGTGAAGGAGGATAGTTCTGACTTTCTCTGTAGATATAAGAACTAGAGGCAGCCAATAACAAGGACAGGCAGAAGGATTTAGGTAGAATTTAGCCTGGCTGGATCCAGGCCAGCTTAATCTATGTAATGCCTTCATTTTGGCATCTCCTCTAGCTCTGCCAGATAGACCAGAGTCTGGTGACAAATATGACATGTTTGGAGGGCCGAACATGTCCCCAGTAAGGCTACTTGGTTGGTTGCTTGCTTGCTTGGTTTTTTTGCTGTTGTTTTTGTTTTTGTTTTCCCTGTGTAGTAAGGGTCCTGAGCAAAGCTCTGTCAACAGCATCTTCCACTGTCCTGCCACAACCACCACTATGACCCATCACTTGATTTTATGCTTTGAGCCTTTTTGATTTTTTTGGGGGGGGCTGTGGGGGGGCTTTTTGTTAATTTTATTAAACTGTGTGATAAAATAGGATATCCTGCCCAGAAAGGGAAGGATTTCAGCAACCACGATGGAAGCTAACAGCAAAATATGTGTCAGCAGCAAATCCAAATGCCTCTTTACCTGCTGTTTTATATTAGAAATGCTGCTGAGTTTTAATTAACTGATCAGCACAAAAAGTAATAGTCTTACTGTTCTTCCATGCTCTGTGTGTTTGTTGTCTTGTCACCATTTTACAGAAAAAGCGTGTCAGGCAATGGAGCATATATGGCAAAAAATAAAAAGCCAAGCCCTTCTTGCATTAGAATCTTGGAAAACTGTCAGTTTGGGAGCTCTGTCTTAAAGCTTCACTAGGAGAGACTTGTGCAGTTGAGCTTTTGAAAGTTTAGCAGTGTAAGAATTAAAGCTTCCTTTGAGGCCATTATGATACCGTCACACAGTGTTTTTCTCAATTACTCAGTGAGCAGAGGTTGATGCTAGGACCTTCAAAGCTGTAGCAGCATAGGCTGCATCAATGTGAGCCAGCAGAGTAACCAATAACCGAGGTCAGACACTTTCCTGGATGTGGGCACTGCTTGGAGACATCACATATATTTTGTGTCCCACCTATGCAATTTAGGGTAGGTGGACTGTTGGACTCTGCAGCTGGAGCTGGAATGGGCTTGGTAGCCCTGCAGTTCTACAAGAATTGTAATCCTATGAGGGTTTTATTTGCAAAGTATTTTTTGGCTACCTGAGAAGGGAAAATCATACTGAGAAATAAGGCTACAAGCTAAGCAGAATTCTTCTGAGCACAGTGGGAAAGTGTCTCAGCTTAGAGACAAGTTTAAGACAAAACACCCTGAAATGAGTGTTCCCTCTAAAAGGCTTCCAAGAATCCCTTTCTGTCAATAGGAAGTGAGTACTAGTGAATGAAAGTGAAAAAAACCCAAATAAACTGTTTATTGACAGAATAGCCACACGGCATAGGAAAAAGGTAAATAAGTGCTAGATATTGAAATGTCAGATCTTAACCCCTCTGCCACCACCCTTCTCAAACAAAACCCAAAAATGCCAGGGAAAGGAAACAACAGCCGCTTGCCACATGGTGGGTAGAAAATGGCATGGGCATTCAGGGAAAAAACAAACAAAAACCAAATATGAGATTGAAGCAGCAGCTCAGGCAAACAGATGTGAACCTGATGACTCTGCTGTTGGCCTCCTCTTGTCAACTGGGCTTTTTCTGAGGTGTGGAGCCAAAACAGAGTGGCCCCTTGCCTTTCCTGCCAGTCCCGACTGACCCCACTCCTGCCAGTAACCCTCCCAATCTTAGGCCAAAACCAATCTGTCCAGTTCACTTCAGAAAAGACTTCAAAGGATTGCTGCTGCAGCCTCTGCAAGGACAAAGAAGCTTCTGGGCTAACAAAAAAGCCAAGCTAGCCAAGCAAAAAAAACCAGATTCTATGGTACCCCACATGCCTTGGGAGTGAGGCTACCGGAAAAAAAATAACTGCCAAAAAGCCCAAGGCTTCCCATTCCCACAGGCCCACCCTAGAGATACAGCAACCTCTTTTGGGCGTAAAGCAGAGGATTAGGGACTAGAGAACCATCATAAACCACCCCAAGACAGAAAGAAAGTAAAACAGTCCTTTTGTTTCTCAAATCACATCTGAGTGTATTTTCCTTCCATAAATCAACTTTTCAAAGCTTGTGGCGTTTGGGGGGTTTTTACCCTCAGATGCTATATATAAAACCCTTTGCAACAGTGGGAGTGCTATAAATGTATACATATATATGTATGCATGTATGTAAATAAAAGTAGGAGACAGAACATGCTGCTTTTTAAAGGCATAGGGCAACAAGAATACCCTTGGAGAGCTCTATCTGACGATTGCAAGGTTGGTTCTTATTTTTAGTGATGCTCTTCAGTTTTTGCTAATTCTTTGGAGTAAAATCTTCTTTATTAAATAGTTAAATATTTTTCATTGCTTATATATTGTGTTCAAGATACAGTGCAAAGCTAAAGCTGTGAGAAGATCACTGACTGATGTTTAATTTGGATTAATTCCAAATCCACTGAATATCATGGCACCACAGTTTTTTGTTTACAGCTCAGCCACCATCAATCTGGACTGAAAAATCAGCATAAAAGTGTAAAAGGCCTAGTTTGACTCCAAGCCAATATTAGGTTGCAAATTATGCATCAGCATAGGTGAAAGAGTGGGGAAACAGACACATTTTGTGACTTAAATTATCTTCTCTGACTTCAAGGAAAATCCTAGCATCTACTTATATGAAAACAGTATTTTTTTTTTTCTATTTTTTTTTTGTAAAAAGTAGAGTAGGATTTTTTTTTCAAATTTCTATGAGAGAAAATGCATGTATTTGATTACAACATCAACATGTGAAAATGTGTGGATCTGGATGAATGTTTGTACATATATCAAGAAAAATCAGATTTTAACAGCTGAAACTGAAAAAATGCTTCCACTCACCATCTCCAGCAACATAAGGTGGGATGAAAGCAACTGCAATGGTGAGCCACCCAAAACTAACAGTTACTCTGTCAGAGCAGGTCAGTCAGTCCAAGTGCAGAATCTACCTGATGAATAAACCAAAACCAACCCTAAATAGATTTATTTTCCTGTTTTAAATCTGTTGAATGCTTCAGATGACTTTGAATGCCTATGGTTGTTGCCTCCTTTCTTCATTAGAGGCTGGTGAATACCTTGCATCAATATCAATAAATGTTTGTTCACATCTTTGAGTGATTCACTGTTTGTCTCACTCAGAGACAATTCACAGTTGTCTCTGCTCTTCTGTGTATGAATAGTCTTAAAAAGTAGTTTACTGGGGAAAACAATCACCAACAGAAAATTTTAAGCAATTACTAAACACTCATGATGTGGAAATTATCATTCACAGCCATGAGTGTTAAAAGTCTTATTACAAAATATCATTAGCTCAGCAAAAGTAAACCTTATGTTACCTATATAGCCAAGTAGGGATATTGATTTAGAAATAATTATTTTAGATAAAAGTGTTATTTATTAAATAACAAAATGTATTGAACATGTCTTTGATGTAAGTATATCAAGGATGATGGAAGATAATTTGCAGAGATACTTGGTGTGACCCCTCACCATAGCAAAACAGACTTGACTTGGGAAAATTAGTTTCATTTATTACTAATCCAGTTAGAGTACAATAATGAGAACAAACAAACAAATTTTAAAAACCCTTCCCTCCTGCCTTCTCTTCTTGCTACCATGGAAACCCATGTATTCCTGCACCTGACAGTCTTCATGGAAACTCTTCAGGACTTCATTCTTATGAAGACAATTGTTCTCCCTGTCTTGTGAGTTTGTTCTGGAGATGGGTATGGAAAGGCAAGGTATGAATTGGTTACTTTTAGGTCTGTTTTCCTCATCTCTAGTTTGTTTTCAAAATTGTCAGATGACTCATAACCATGTTTTCTTCAGAAATCTTCCACAGCTGATTTTTGTCTATTTCATAAGTATTGAATGGAGGAAAAGCACCCTGTTGACATTGCCCCAGGAGTTTAGACTTCCTTGCAGATTTGCCGTCCTGGACAGTGTATTTGTGTGGAACAGCATATTTTCAAAAGACTATAAGTTAAGTATTTCACTATGGAGTGTGAGTTGACCTTTGAATCTTTTTCAGTGAAACCCACTCCTGCAAGATCTGTTCATAACACTTGAACTTGATATTATTTCTCCTACACAGGAAAAGTGCCTAGAGTGAGATCTTGAAGGAATTCTTAGGCATCTCACATTAAAGCTCTGTAAAACCAGTGGTTTACAGAATAATCTTCATTCCGTGTCTCCTCAGGGAGACACCAGGGTGGAGTGAAGCAGGTTATGTTGATGGTCACCTCTTGGTGAGGGTTCATGGTGTGCAGCCAAAAGAAGGAACTCCTGTCTTCTGCAGAGGAGGATGTTGCATAGGCTGCCTGTTCAGTGTGGTGGTTTCTGTGCCAACCAAACACATAGAAAGACAGAATGCATGATACATCAAAGCCTTTTAGATTTTTTTAAATATGATTTTTAATTATTGTGAAATACTGCACGATGAACAAGGTTTGTTTGGGAAAGACAGCACACTGAGTGCTGTCATGGATGGTATGGATGTGTGTGCAGAACTCACTGAGGGTCTGGTGGTTTGACTGACGTTTTGACAACTCTGAGCCCCCATGTGCATACTCCCAGACTGTATCTGTCAGTTTTTATAGAAAGCCCCCCACAAAAAAGAGCCATAAAAACCATAAATAACTGCTTTTTCCATGTATAAAAGATGACCTGACAACTCACCACAAGTAAGAATTGGAACAAAATAATTTTAACAATTAAAAGCACTTCATATCTCACTATTTTGCTTAAAAATATGTGCCAAACAAAGCTGCCTGAATTGAGTAATTTTGGCAACCACCAGAAAGGCATGGACAAATTCTTACAGGTATTATTTCCTCTTTTATTATGGAACTATTTTATTTATGCTGCATCGTGTTGATGAGGTGTAACTAAGTTTTCCCTGGAAATGCTCTTAAACAAGGTAATGAGGACAGCATCATGTTCTTTAAGAATTGTATGAGAATACCCTCCTTTGAGAAAGAAGATACCTTTTTGCTTTCTGGTTTCTATGGGAGGGTGATGATGGTGGTATTGTAAAAATTAAGCACTATTAAAATCTTGTTTGGAAAGAAATTTAATGATACTGGATTTGAATAATTCCACCATTTTCATGGGATTTTAGAAATAAACTCTAATGTAGAAATCTTTCAGTAGGGAAGGTACTTAATATTAAAGAATGACAAGATGAAGCTCAAGCTTCATCTAGATTATTCCTTCCTTTTTACATCCTAGAATTCTACTGAAGGAAAAGACTTTTTCTTTTTTTAATGAATTCCTGCTTCCCCCAAGATGGATCCAGCTGTGTTCTGGTAGCAACCAGTGGGAGATTTTTTCCCTTTCAAGGGGACAACTTTAAGGTCCCTATTACCTACTTTTGGACAGAAACCAAGAAACTATTCTGAAACCTTCCCTCTCATTGGCAGATCCATGACATCAGTGGAAATCTGGATGAATCAGACTTAAATTTCCGTAACACAAAATACACTTGTTACAGTATAAGAACAACCAGAAAGTAGTAGCATAATAAGGGGAGCCAGTCTCTTTATTTTCAGATGCAAGGCAACCAGAAATCTTTGGAACTGAAACCTGGATGTCTACGTTGAGCTGTATCAGTCAAATCCAGCAGTGTAAAATATTACTTTATTAAGCTATGGATAGTTAGGCATATAGCAGATATCTCACTTGTCGTAAACAAACACATGCTTCTTGTTACCTTCCACTAGTGTGTTTGTCCAAACTGTTATCAGCAGAAATATTAAAAGTTTATAAAAGTAAAGACTTTCCACGACAGTTTAGACATTGACTTCTTATTTTCTCAAGCAATAATAAATCTGTAAGTATTTTATCAGCAAGAACTTAGATCTGATTTAATGTTAAATTATATTGATAAAGGTTAATACTGGATAGCTGGAACAACTTTAAAGAAGAGAAAATGTTTTCTCTGTATATAGGTTTTGCTTTCTCACCATGCTGCACTCTATTTCAGGAAAAAGGCTATATGCATAATGAGGTCATGCAAATGAGGTGAAATCAGCAAAAGTACGGTGGGGGAGGGTACGATCTAAAACATGGATATAAGTATAAAGACCAAGCAGTAGCAAATTTAAATATTTAGTGCCAGCTCATTTCAGTTTATTTTCTGTCATATTTTTGAATGTGTAGATTGAGGCTCTTGAAAGACCAGAATGAAAAGATCTGTGTTCTGGACCAGAAGGATTGATAGTGTTATTTAACAGACTGACCAGATATGTCTCCCTGACCCACAGATATTTACTTTTATTTTTAAAAATAGAATCAGCATGGTAATAGTTAGCAGCAGTAAGGAAGGAGAGAGAGAACCCTTGCTCTGTGTTTTGGTGAGAGTGTTTGTTTTTTTAAGGCTGTGCTGCACTGCCTGGATGCCAGCTCCCAATTTCAGCCATGATGGAAGCTCTGAGTAGAATAGAAGCAGAGTACAAATATGAATTACAAATACATGTATATCTTACTTCACCACCTCCCTCCCCCTCTTCCAATGAATGTAGTCTAAAAATACCCTCCACTCTAAATTGCTTTACTGCTGAGGCAATGTCTTGTAAAAGCACTATGGTTATTTACAGAAGAAAATAAAACATCAAGCCCCAGAATGAATAAACTTTAAGCCTCAGACAGAATAATGTTAATGTGAACTGTTCTGTATTTGACTGCAAATTAACTATCTTTTTGAAAGATATTGCTCTCACTCAATAATGTGGCATGCATGCCTACATTAAAAGCAATGGTATTTACTTGTGGAGAATGTATGAGGAAAATCTTACTTCAAATAAAAATGGGGGTGAAAAAGTAGATGCTATATATGTACATGTCGTGAAATTCTTTTATTTTTGTAACTTAATCAAAGTAATTTATATTGGCTTCTGGAAAAGTAAAATCAATTATTTGTTCAATTACTATCAATTATTTGACAAGTGGGTCTCAAAGAAAAAAAAAAAAAAAAAAGCTGGGAGGAGAAAAATACACAGAACTAGCATATGGGATTAATATTAAAATAATTTTTACCAGTGATATAAACTGTAGTAACAGGGAAAAAGTGGAACACGGGGACTTGTAAATAAATCTGTGAATAACAAGAAGCAGGGATGCTAAGATTAGGAATTTTACCAGTACCCTCCTTTTCCTGTAAACCATAAGGTAGGCAGTTGTGAGATGCAGTCCTGCCAGCTCTGCAGAGGGAAGGGGAGGGAGGG
>WEIU01000233.1:247-19609 GCA_013389925.1 Aegithalos caudatus | reverse complement strand
TGGATCTGTGGGAAGAAAGCTTATTACCTAATTACTGGAATTACCTAATAAATGGAGAGGATCCTGTACTTTAGGTATAAGACCTTCTGTCTTCACTCTTCCTAGATCTGAATCCAACCTATTGGGAGCCCCCTTATATGAGACACTTAGCAGAAGTAAAAGAACTTAAGAAAACACTCCTGCTAGCTGGAGGTAGTCATAGATGGGCAGATGAATGACCGGAAGAAAGAATAATAGAATACTATNTGACCGGAAGAAAGAATAATAGAATACTATGGCCCTGCAACATGGGCTCAGGATGGGAGTTGGGGATACAGGACCTCAATCTATCTCCTTAATAGATTAATTAGATTACAAGGTGTGGTCAAGATCACCTCCAACCACACCCCAGAGGCTCTAGAAATGCTGGTTAAACAACACACTCAGATGTGAGCCTTCGTATACCAGAACAAAATGGCACTTGATTATCTGTTGGCTGAAGAAAGTGGGGTATGTAGCAAGTTTAATGAAACAAATGATAAAACTACTCTAACAAAACTTCTACCCCTAGAAGAGAGATAGAAATGAAACCAAAGAGATATTAGCAAAATTTGAAGCTCAAGTACAAAAAGAAAAAACAAACTATGATAAATACAATGGTGTTGTTGAAAACTGGTATGAAGAGGAATGAAACGTTCAGGTATGTTATTAATAGTAATTTTTCCTAGATAGAATTTTATGTAGAATACTAAGGAACTTTTTCAGTATAATGTAAATGTCACCAATAACAGTATAACAGTACAATCACAAATTATAATGGTAAACAAATATGGGAAGGTCTGTTACAAATATGGTGTATAATTTGTGTTTTCATTGTACTATGTTACAAATACAGTATATAACCTGTGGGCATATCACACTGGTAAAAAATCAAGCAAGAAGCAGTTTTTCTTCCCCAAAGAAAAAACACAGCTGCCAGGTTGCAACACAGGACGCAGAAACAAGGAACTGAGGAAACAAAGTGATTTTCATGGAAACAGAAGGGAACAATGGCCAAGAAGCTACACACATCCCACCAAGGTCTCAGTGATTAACACCAGATATTAATNGAACTAGGAGTTTCTTAGCCTCAGGGCTGAAAAACTGTATAAAAGTCGGCTGCTAGAACAGCAAATTGTGAACTTGTTGGGATCAGTGCAGGCCAGGCTGATCTCAGGTTCACCCAGTCCTGACTCCCGGGCTCGGAACTGTGCTGGTTGTGGTGATTCCAAATTTTGATTGTACTGATTATTAATAAAATTTTATTAATTTTTAATTCAGCTGATATTATTTATAACATTAGATTATTAATAATAATTAATAATGATTTTCAAGCAAGTCTTGAAGAATGCGTCTCACCTGACAGTCTCAATAATAACTGGTCCTCCAGAAAATGCTGAGCAAAATTCCTTCCTTTACTGTAATAAATACTACTTGATATTTTCAAATGAAATTTTAGGAAAGCAACATTGGTTTGCACAGCATTTAGTAAGTAGGTTGTTTCCCTCAGACTTAGTCCCCAAAAACCTTTTGCTTTATTTTAAGCATGATTTAAATTTAACATCTCTTTGTCAGGTGTTAAGGAGAGGATCTTTCATGATGGCCATTAGTTCAACAATTCCTTTTTTTCTTTAGTGCCCATATTTTGATTTCTCCGTATGAACTTCTTCTCAGATTTGTTCTTCCCACTCTTTCCTTATTTTTTCCTTATTTGTCACTTCTGTGATTATTTATTCTGTACTTTGAGCTTAATCTTCCTTGCCATGGGGTAGGGCTGCAGGGGAGAGGGGGCAAAAAGTCAGAGGCCAAAGGCCTCTGGAAGAGATCAATTTCCTCCCCTGAAATTTAAGGTCCTTTCATTTCTCCCCTTTTACCTGCCTGAATTTTCTGTAAACTCAAGGTCTTGGCTCATTAGAGGGAGACAGTACCTGATTCTTGTAATATTTCTACCTGTTACCTCTTAAGAAATTAATCTTATTTTCCCTCTCCTGTGGTTTGGGGTAGTAGGTTTGGAAAATTTCTGTGGATAGTGTTTTATTCTTAAAAATAAATTTTCTTTTGTTTTTATTCCACTTTCATTTTTCAGGGACTGACTTTACTTCCATGTTTAAAAATACCTTTTCACTTGTCAAATTCACTGACTTTACTGTTACCAAAATAATTAATCTGGTATATCTGTAAACTTTCACTAAGGGTCATTTTGTTTTATGAATGTTGAGAGAAATTTGAAAAGGCATTTGGGAAATTTTCCTACTTCAGAAAAATAAGATTAACTCACTGCTTGAACACTTTCTGTTTTGGCTCATGGAATCTCCAAAATAGCTCAGTATAGGACTTCCAGATGAGTACATTGGCCTAATCTGTTAGCTTTGGCAACTGTTAGTAGTGTTGAGTAGACTCTCTTTTCACTGATAATGCTTAAGCAGTTGTGGTTAAAATGACTTTGTTGATAGAACAGTTTCCACATGCGTAAAAGGCTCTGAAAGGCTCGTGAACAAAGCCATGAGTAGTGCAGTAATCGGACTCTCTGTTTTGTAGCACTATTTAGAAATGCTGGAAATTCTGTAGAAATGTCAAATAATTTGTTTCCATGTGTTGTTTTTGCCTATTAGTTTTCAGTCTAGACTGTGAACCTTTATCTTCTGATTTAGAATTTGTGAATATTATCCTAACTTTAAATTAAGGGCAGGATTGCTTGAGGATCAGGAAGAAACAGAACAGTTTTTATCACTGTAAAAGTTTTTACCACCAGAATTTTACCTTCTTATATTTAAGGTTTTAAAGTGTAACTTCAAAGCGAATCACTTGTCCTTTTCAATATTTAAGTGGTTTTGGGAAGGAAAAAATTCAGTGCTCCCTTGGCCTTTCTTTCTTCATGACCTCATTATGTTACTTATTTTCAGCTTCAGAAATTAAAAAAACTCTTACCCTCCCAGCATGTAACACTCTTCTTGTCCCCTTGCCTGGCAGTCGGTGGGTATCTCTATGGATGGCTGTGCAAAGAGGGGCAGAAAAATGCATCATTACCCTTGCTTGCCTGAGAGAAGTGTTTAAAGGCAGAGGATGAATTTTAAGATTGCCATATCTGGTAGTTGTTATTTCATGTGATTGAATTAAGATACTAGTAGAGATCTAAATAATAAATATTCCCTTACAAGGATGCTGATTTTTTTTATTATTCTAGTGAATGCCAAGTGTTGTTTATTGTTTGGTGAAGGAGCAGAGAAAAGAGACAAGAGAACCTGGTAGAGTCATTTGTCTGGAGAAAATTAGTAAGTCAGCAATGGGTGATACCATTAGCATTAATAGGGAAATAATTTTAGTACTTCTTAGGACATGGGCCTGCTAGAGTGAGTTCACAAGGCCACAAGATGATAAGAGGGAGGGAGCACCTTTCCTGTAAGGAAATGCTAAAGGGTTGGGGTTGTTCAGCCTCAGAGGAGGCCTTGGGCGACCTAAGTGCAGCCTTCCAGTACCTGAAGGGGCCTATAAGAATTCTGGAGAAGGACTTTTTACAAGAGCAGGTAGTGACAGTAGACAGGACAAGGACAAACTGAAAGAGGATAGGCTTAGATTAGATATTTGGAAAGAGTTCTTCAATATGAGAGTGGTAAGGCACTGAAATGGGCTGCCCAGAGAAGTTCTGAATGTCCCATTCCTGGAAGTGTTCAGGGTTCTGAGCAATATGGTCTGGAGAAAGATGTTCCTGCCCATGGCAGGGGGTTTGGAACTAGATAATTTTTAAGATCCCCTCCAGTCTAAAACATTCCCTGATTTATTTTCCTAGAAGCAGCATAATAAGAACTGAAATTATAAAAGTCACATTTAGGATTAGTAAGCATATACAATTTGTATTTTCAAGGAAATAAAGACACTAAGAATTTCCTTGCATTTAAATTACATATTTTTTCTGACTGTTATGTTTGTGAACAATACCTAAGTGACCCATTAGGAGAGGCAGCATCCTTTTAGATTTTGGGTTTGTTTCCCACAGCTACCAATGCATTTGATTTTTAGAAGACTCATATTATTTCTGGTGTTTTATTCAACTGAGAAGAAGTAAGAGAGGTGATTGGGATATTGTAGTGATCTCCCACTACCTTGTCTCATGGGCAGAGATTTTTGGTGTCCTGCCCTCAGTGTTTTCAAATGCATAGCTCTGAACTTGCAATTGGTAGTGTAGTTTTCCTTGGAAAAAATGACTGTGTTTTATGTGGGTATATTACAAATTTTCAAGAAGGACTTAAGTTGGACTGTAGTTTGACTGCTACCATTTAATTTGCGATTTAAAAAAATCAAGCAAGCTAGGACACAGCTGTCCTCTCTGCATAATGTTGGTGAGATCAATTGTTCAAACAGAGTAATCATGACAAGACTTTTTGGCTATGAAGTATAGAATCAATAAGGCTGGAAAAGACCTCTAAGATCATTGAGTATGTCTTATGAAAGACAGGTAGCTTGGATTAATTTGTTGCCACCAGTCAGCAGTGGATGTGAACCTGCATTAGAACCAAGTTCTGGGCTGCAGAAATGTTTTCTCCCTGGAGCTGCTGGCACTGACCCGGCTGGAGGTGCCGGACTGGATGGATGCCTAATCTCTATAATATGGTTGTTGCTGCTGCCTGTGTTTTTCTGATTTCACTTGCAGTAGAATTAAGATAATAAAGACTCCTTTTGAAAAATCTGATTTTATATAATGAATATGCATGTTTTAGTAAAATCAAAGTAATTTGAAAATGCCTGTCAACTCACAAGCCTTTAGAATACATGATACCTGGGGACAATGAACACAAACCTGCAACAAACATGGCTGAAAACAATTTTAAGTGCTCTTGGTTATTACTAAGCATTTAAGGTTGTTAAAATTTTCTTAGTGAACTCTTTGCATAGATACCAACAGTTTGGTAGTGGTGGTATCTGTAATTTCTTTGTTATTGATTGAAATAATTAGGGTGACCATCAAAGGTTTAATATATGCAATAATTTAAGCATTTGTGTAGTTTTTAGCTGACTTAATGGCAGAATATGGTGGCTATTGTGTGTCAGCTTGTTGCAGTTCATGCTGGTGCTTACCAAAGACGATGCTGGAAGTGGAGCTTCCTCAGCATCATGGACACAGCATGGGCACATGCAGCTGGACAATGTCCTGTTTGTGTCAGGACTGCCTCACTCCTCAGACAGAAACTATAGAAAACTGTCTTTCTCCTGTGATTTTCATTGTGGTTGCAATTTCCGGGATTTAAAATAGATTTAGCTCAGATGTTTTTTCTCAAATGTTTGGACTTCTTACTAGAAACATGATGCATTCAAACACTCATACCATTAACTCAGTACTTTGGATACACTGAGTGTCTTCAGAGGTAGCTCTACAGCTCCTGGATAGGTATCTTTTCATAAGGACACTGCTTGAACATTAAATAGCTTTGTGTATTTGACCTCTAAAAGAAAGTGGTCTTTTCCAAGAGGTTGCTGTAGACAGAAGTAATAGTACAACAGTAAACACTGCTGGCCATAATCAATTTTTTTTCATAAAAACATATCTTCATTTTAAATCATGGCATATGTATTTGAATATTTTACTCCTGGTGGTGCTGGAGAAAGATTTGAAGTTATGTTATTTTAATCTTTTTCTTTAAAAGCATTGATGGTGGAATAGCATTAAGACAAGGTTTTTTGGGCAAGGGTTTTTCAGGCAGTGGTGGGCAAGAACAGCTCTGAAAATAGTTCAGTCATATTGTTGTGCAAATTGCCAGTCAAGATCGAAAGCTTGTCAGCAATATATTTATGGTGGGCTCTGAAGAGTGCCATAAATAAAGTGCTTTGCTGCCCACAAACGTTCAGAAGCTCTGGATAGGACTTGGACACCGACTGCCCACAGTCTGAGCACTGTGCAGGTACCTGCAGGTTGGCCCTGTAAGCACCCCCAGGCCTCTGTCATGTAGGAAGAGCTAATGAGATTGGGGAATCTCTCAAATTTCTTTCTACTTAAATAAGAGTTCATTTATTCAAAATTCTGAAAGGTAAGTCCACACTGAGTGACCTTGTTTAATTTTTTTTTCTTTGTGAATAGTGCCATTTCTTCAGTGAAGGCCTGTTTCAAAGTGAGAGCCGCTTAAAGGTCAAACATAGTTTATAGCATCATTATTCACTTCATGTACTCATTCTTTGGGAAGTGCATTCAGACACCTGGTTGCTGCAAAAATATTTTTGCAAGGCAAAAGCTCTTGTGCTAGAAGTGTTAGTTTTGAATTCAAGTAAAACATACTACTTTACTAAGGCTTCAGACTGATGTGATAAAATGCAGAGTAAGAGTAGTATTTTTTGTGTGCCCTGATTTGATAAAGGCCATTTTCCTTTTGGAGGTACCTTTCTTGGCCTCCTGCCCCTATTCCTCAAACAAAAGTCTTTAGCTACACATGGCTTACTAGCTTAAGTACACTTTCAAAATGGTAATTTAAGAGCCCTGTATAGCCAAAACAACTCTGTTCCGGAACAACTCACAGCATGGTCTTTAAAACAGAACACCCAGCCACTAAACTGTTCTGTGTCACCTCAAAACATCTGCTGGAAAACAAGGCTATAATAGATACATTGTTCTCAGATCCTTTTTTCTTTTTTTGTTAAGTCCTATTAAGTAGCCAGTATTTCTTTTCAGTAAAATAGGGCCCTTTTCTCTTGAAGTTGGAAAAACTTTCCTTCTACAAGGATAATTCTGTATGCATGCGTGCCAGTCCTTTCTTTTACATCTTTTCTTTTGGAGTTTACAGTTGAGAGTTATTCTAACTCAAATAGTGGCTGTTTACTCCTCTTGGATGTTTCTTTCCTACCGTGCATATGACTCCTTCATTCCCATTCCCCCATTGTCTCAATGCTGTTGCCTCACTGCCTAAAAAGGGGCAGTGTTCGCATGGGTGGCTGTGGTGCATTTTTCCTTTGCTCTTTGCACCATCACACGAGATGTCTGCTGCTCTCTGGGTTCTGTTCTGCATCCACAGCTCTCAAAACAAGTAACATGCATTTTTCCTACAAACATGACTTCTTTTGTGGCCCATGGGACAACACTGTCCTATGCAGAGATATCCAGATCAATTGGGTGTTTATGCTCCAGCACTGGCTTCCATCCATGACCCCCCTTCCCTTCTTTCCTCAAAGGTAGAGTGCAAAGCAAGATGAAATATTCTTAATCTACAAGGAAGATTTGTTGTTGCTTTTAGGTCTACAGGTCTAGAAATTGAGAAGATAAAAATAGAAACTATAGGTAGCTGTGAGATTCAGAGAGCTCATAACCTGAGAGAACCCTTTGGAGACTGTTGGCCAAGAAGGAATCTCCTGAGGCCTCTCTTTTTATTCATCCTTTGATCAAAAGTGCTTGCCTCTGAAATGGCAAAGTTTAAAGACTGTCTACAAAAGCCTCTGCTATGAGCGAGCCCCCGAGAAGTGACTGTATCTGTAGGCAAACTGGAAACAACATTTCCGCTGCCAGATGAACTTTCAGACGGTTACATTTTGATCGCAGTGGGGAAAGGAAAAAGGAACACTGAGTTATGAAAAACACTTTTATTAAAATAATAATTTAAAAATCTATTTCAAGTTAATTGCATTCCATTTAAATGATAGTCCATAATACCAACTTACTAGTCAGGTTTAAAGTAAATAGCAAGCAAAATAACTTGATGTAATTTGATGAGTAATAATTTATTTCAATTAATGTCATCATTTCAATTCTTCCTGTTCCAAAACATTTGGCTACTGACTTCTAAAATTTAGATGTGAAGATCTTTCAAACATGTAATGAAATAAAAACACTTCATAAGGAAGGCAACACATTCATCTAATTATAACTGTGATATGGAAAATGTTAAGAGTCTTAAAACCATGTTTTGTATTTAATAATGAAATGTGCGTGTGTAAATATATATTGCAGGTCTGCCATTATAGAATAGAAAGTATTGATGTTTCTTATGAGTTTTGATGAATTTGGGGATGAACAAAAGAACACATAAAACAGCAAAAGATGCTGCAGTTAAATATTCCTTGTCTGTTGGTCTTTCATTATTTTACAAGAATTTGATCCTCACAGAGTTGTGTATCCTTGTAGGAGAACCAGTCTCTTCAAAAGACCTGTGAACCAGATTGTGTGCATTGCAAGGCAGCCCCCTGGCACAAACTTATGTTTTTGTGTGCTTTCTTTCAAAATAGCTGTAGTGATATTTGTACCAAAGATTACTTTAGTTTATATCAAAGTTTTGTCTGATATATGGATGTGGCTGAAATTTTGTTTCCTTTTCAATCCAGGCTTTCCAATAAAAGAAGTGTAGGATCAACCTAATGTTTTTCATCTCCATCTTTATTTTGTACACCCACAAAGTTTTATAGGGTGGAACTGGAGCTGTGGCACCAAACAATGAGCAAGATTTCAGAGGCACCTGTAGACACTTGAACTGCATTTTCTTTGTGCTTAGAGCTTGACAACAAATACTCTTTGTATAGGTGGCATTTGTCTTTTCCTGGTATTTGGTACCGTGCCTAAATATATGAATTTATTCACTAGTTCCTTGGTAACTTCTAGTGAAGAGTGCCAGTGTGGGCCAGTCACACCTGGCTCAGCAGGGTGTCATTTTAGATGCTGGGGTTTCCCTCCTGGCTCTGTTTGGTGACTGGTGTTTGCTCTTCCCCTGGCTGTCCTCCTGTGAAGGAGAGAGAAGGAAGGGAGAAAGTCTCTATCCTGGGACCACCCCTAGGATGGAGCCCACTGTTATTTCTTGGTCCCTTACTCATGGCTGTTGTGGGAAGGGCATGGGAGCCTGTGTAGGATCTACTGCCTGATAGGATTACTTTCTCTCCTTTACTTTCATTTCAGGGGAGAGTCTCCCCCTTGGACTTGTGCTGGAGTCTTTTATGATCCCTCTCCACACCCTGCTGCCTGTGTGATCTCTACACCTTGATGCCTTAGGAATGGCCTTGTTCCCCATTTTCCTTCTATAAGACAGGCTGAAACCACTTCAGTTACCAATCCCTATCATACTGGACAATGAAAATTGCCTTTCAATGAATACACTTAAAGGTTCCTTAGATTTTCTATTGCCATTGCAGAAAAAGTAAATATATATATATATATATATAGATATATATATATGAACAGCTTAAAATTATGGCATATTAACTAAATTATAGAGACATTTCTCCTTAATATCTTACTGTGAAAATTTCCAAAGAATGCAGTCCAGATCTCATCCTTTCTGTAGCCAGAGCTGCACTTATTTTCTTAGTACTGTTTTTGTTCCCAAAATGTGTGTTTATTAGAAATAGGTAAGAGAAAGCAAGGTCATGTTGTGCCAAAGGATTCTTCTAAATGTGATGTGTTTTTGCTTCAGGATCGTTAGCTGTACAAATATTTCTGTGGGTTTGGGAAGGGAACTGGTTGTTTCCTCTGAGGTATCACTACAAGTAATTTGGGGCTAAATCCTTTTCTCAGCTGGGACACTGGAGCCTGGCTCGGATACAGGTGAGCTTGGCACTTGAAGCCCAGATCCTGACTAGACAGAGACTGCACACAGGGAGGCCAGGCCAGGAGAATAGCAGAACAAATTACTAATGACACCTAAAGGAGGAAAAGAAATTTGGAAAATACCAGTGTTCGATTTGCTGTTCATGATTTGACTGCCACAATTAGAAAACATCAGATTTCATTAAGTTTTCACTGACTGTTTGACTAAGCAGGATCCTAACCTACAGTATAGGGATTGTTCTTTTGATCATTGATATTGCAGTGAATTGAGAGGGAGAGAGAAGAAAAGGACAGAAAATTAATTCTAACTAATAGGAAAGAGGATTTAAAAAAACCCCTTAAACTGGCTCTGCAGAAGAGTGACCTCTTTTAGGTTCCCCTGTTTTCACATTGGGTCCTGAGCAGGCACAAATTCAACTTTTCCAGTGAGTAGAGAGTACAGCACCACTCTCCTCCCTGAGAGCCCTGGGCTGGTAACAATAGCGCTATTCCTTGTCCTATGCAAGGCAGGGTTGACAGACGGATGCCTTTCCTAGGGAGAAGTGTGATCTGCAGAAACATCAGAAAGCTGGTGATGTGGTCAGAGAAGACTTGTACAATTTCCCTGTGAGAATTTCAGAACAGTCCCACAGCATAAGGTGAGGGTTTTTCCTCTCTATTCTCCTTCAAACTATCACTTATCTCTTGTATGACAAAGGTGATTTCCAGCCTGACAGAGGTATAAAACCCACAGAAGGTAGATTTATACAGTTACCTTCCCTGTGTTGTAGTGTTTATCTTCACGCTGCTTGCTTTCAAAGAGCTCATGAAAGCACACAATTACTGTGAGGGAAGGCTGGCTAGCTTTTCTCCCTGGGAAGACAAAAAATATCCTCAGTGCTGCAGCTGGACAGACTATGACATTTAGGAGTAGGTATCTTTCCTTGTGAATTACCAATTCAAACTATATCTGAATGGGGCCCATGGCCAATTAGCTATTGATGGGAATGGACCAGTTCAAGGGCGAATTTACATCCCAGCTGGAGCTCAGCAGTTTAGCCATCAACAATCCCAGGAAAATGGAGCAAAGGACATCCCCTGAGATGACAGGAGGGTAAGGGAAGCTAAAGAAAAAATTGCACCAGCTGTGTTTCACTTCTTTGACATAGAAAAAGAGAGGGTTTATTTCAGTGCTAGCAAAACTGGAAATACAATTAACTACAATAACTTACAACTAACACAAGCTCTACATGGAAAAAAGTGCACTTGTCTGTGAAACATTTTGTGTCATAATCCATCATCTCTCTTTTTTTTTCAGTTTTGTGACTTGATCTGAGAGTCTTTGTTACGGACACAGAGAGCACACTGCATATAAGAATGAACAAACCAAGTAGGAAGACACTGATCTCAAGGGATTTGTAGAAGGAAGAAAATGTTGATATTATTCAATCTATTTAATATGATGCATATTGTGGTATAGAAAAAGCGTACAAACATAGATATTTGCACTTGACACAGATTAAATATATATGCGTTGATTTATGGTTTAAAGAGTCTTTTGAGAACATGTATCAGATTGAATGTAATAAACATTTCAGAACAGAGTTGCCACTGTCATTTGGCAACTTTTATACAAAGAGTTGCAATTATTCCTTTGCTTTAGAGATGCTGGAAGAACCCAGAAGGCTTTGCCATTGTAGCTGAATGTACAAATGGAACCAGGTCATTCAGGAAGTAAATTAAACAACTCAATTAAGTCTAACACACAAAAGATTATTTGACCTGACCTGTGTAATTTTACTCTCCAAAATGAAAACAGGAACAATCCTATTATTTGTTAAAACCATATCTTCAGCATGATTTGAAAGCCTTGGAAAGTCTGTTATGTAGAGAAAAGATAAAAATTTAATTGGGGAAGAAGAAAAAGGTGGGGGAATGATTTTAGCTGTAGGAAACAGCTATGGAGAACTGTATTCCAATCAGAAATTACTGAAAGAATCCACACCAATTATTGTTAAGGAAAACTACATACCCCTTCTAGGACTTCATTTTCACCCATTAATTTTCATCCATTGATTTTCATGCCATATGCATAATACAAGTAAGAATTCGGAGCAGTAAATAAGTTATATTACCCATCTATGCTGAGGTGCTAAAATCAATTTTCTGTAAAGACAGAATGCCTTTGATCTACCCCTTTTGCACTGCCAGAAATAGGAATGCACACGAGATGGGGTGACTGAAATAGGACCTGGAATGGATAGTTCTGAGGCTTTTGGGCAAATGAGTCTGGTTTCACACGATAAAAATCACACCTCCATTACCCAATCAAGCAAGTCAACCTAAGCAAATATGAGAAGAAGCTGGAATAATATAACATTTTAGGAATATAAAATTTAGTCCTGCTTGGTTTACATAAGGGGAAAGACAGGAGCAGATAAAGGGAAAGATACAAAGTTTATAATTAGAATAAAAAATTCCAGTGGCAATTGAACTACCATATGTCTTGTAACTGTAGAAAAAGAAGATGCATTGGTTGATTCAATATACAGGTTTTTTTATGCTGTTGAAGCATGACATGTGTTGCAGTGACATGACTATATTAAGGAGCAGAATATATTTGAATGTTGCTGAAAACAACTGCAACTGCTGCACAGAATAGGGTTACTAAGCCACTTCTAAATAAAACAGAATAAGGTCAATTAATCTACTGATTCACAGTAAGAAATACTAACATCTTCTCTGATCTGTGAAGCTACATAGAATTCACTGACACTGTGGCTAACTTTTCTGCACCACTAGAATATAGGCCAGGCTTGGCTTTCTCTGAACCAGAGCCATCTGTCAGCAAGGAGTTACAACTAATGAATGATCCAAACAAAGAGAGGGAGTGGCTGTCTCCACTGTCAGTAAATAAGGGATATGATGTTGTTCCAGCCCAACACCTTTTATTTCAGATCTCAAGAATGCAGTTGTGGTAGGTTTGAATTAAGTTAAGTTCCCATGTACCCACTTACAAACCTTTTACCTCCTATACCTCATAGGATTGCTCTAGCCAACACACTGAATGAACCATGAAGCCAATTTCACTTTGGAGTATACCATTTTAAGTGGAAAGAGAAATGCTGCCCTTTGTTCAGCTCTAGTCCTGGAGCTGTGCATGCACAGATGTGTTGGCTCTGTGACTGACAGCAACGTTCCCACTCCCTGTAGAACATGGGTTTTGGGAAAAACCTGCTATTTTGCATTCCAGTCTGATTGATGTAAACACCATCAATCCATGGCAAAATTTACTTTTAGCCTAAGATTGCTATCTGATTTGCATCAGAGAGCATCATACAAATAAGGCCATTAAAATGAAGTGCTGGTCTTCAGAAGCTTTTTTCCTTTATTCTGACTTTTTTTGTTACTTTTTGAGTGTCTAATTCTGAAAAAACAGAATTTTTGCTAAATTCACCATTAAGTCACAAAATATCCACCTAAATATTCTAAATCCTTCAAATTTAAACAGGAAAGCAAGCAAAGGGCTATAATTTCAAAGTGTGCACGTATTCTGAAGTTTGTGCAAGTGTTTATAAGATCTGTCCATACTTCTGAAAGATGTCAATTTTCCACAGTTGAAGACACAGATTGCTAATTTTCTTCCTCAGAACAGGTACAGCACAGTACATCATGCTGTCTTTACTTACCTAAATGGGAAGGCAGGTACCACTGAGGAATTGCCTGTCCTGAGATGTGGAAGCTGGAGCTGCTGTGCCAGAAGCTGGCACTGCTGTTGATGCTGTCTCACCAGCCGGTCCTGTCAGAGCTTTATCAACAGAGAAGGGACTAGAAAAGTTCCAAACCACGTCTTCCATGCAGCCACCTAAAATATTTATCAGCAACATGAATGCTGCAATTTTACTTAAAAGACTCACTAAGCCAGGCATAACCTCTCCTTTAAGCACAGGCCTTTCAGGGAACTTTGAGGATATGAAGGGCACCATGACAGCTATAAATTGAAGAAGCTTACCAAAGACAGAGATTATTTTTAACATTGTTTTCCTCTAGATTAACCAGAGACTATTTGTACAACCTTCCACATTCCCAAATCCAGAGGTACTATGGAAAAAGGGCTATGTAACAAAAACCTGCAGTCCATACATAAATCAGGTTACAGTAGCAAGGAAGAAGCATGAGGTATGCACACTGTTACAGGGACAGAGCAGTACACGCATAACTTAAAGGTAACAGTGAGCTGCTACTATTAGCTAAACCAGAAAACTATTTTGGAGATGAAGGAGAAGAATGTTTGAAATACAAAAATTGTATTTATTTTTTTAAAAATCTGAACTCCAAACCGATCAGTGCCTGCTCACACAGCAGACCTGAAGATCCAGTTATAAAGCTGGGTACAAAATAAACCTGTCTCCATAGGCACTGTAAAGATGGAAAACAGATTTTTGAATGCAGCCACCAAAGTAAATTCTTCTATCTTTACACAGTTTATTGCAAAAGCACATTCTGTAAGCTGGGATTTAGGAGTGCTTCTTGTCCAAGCGAGCAGTGCCAAGATCTGGACAAAAACCAAGCGGCAGATTTTTCATAAGCTGGTTGTCAGCCACAAGGGTAAAACTCTTTGCACAGGAAGCACAGTTGAGGAGGGATTATTTCAAGCGCCTGAAACAAACTCCCACAAGAAGCAATAAACACTTTAAACGTAATTTTCTTTTCCTGACACACTTTGGCCTTGTTTTTGTTAACAAATATAGTAAACATGTATGTATATATACATGGAATTAGAATAACAAACTGCATTTGACAGTGAGTCTTTACTTATTGAAATCTGGGACAGTGCTCACATGCAACAACTACAATGAACACCATAGTGAATGTATTTATTGACTTGGCAAAATTAGAAATTTATAGCAGTATTGTGGAGTAGATTACAACACTTAGATAAATAACATTATTACTTCCTGATAACATGGTCTAGATTATGCATATTATTCTTGTGATACTTTTAAGGAATAGATCAACTGCATTTCTTGTACAGATGTTCTGAAAAGCAATCTAGTTGGGGAAAGGGCATTGTGTTTAGTGCAAAACTAACATTCAACATTGAAAAACAGTGCAAAAAGCACTACTGAAAGATTTACAGTAAGCCAGTAATTCTCACAGTTTGCTAATAAACCCACAAGAAATGGTTTTACTTTTTGAGTGTGTTAGGCCTTGTTTTGAAATCATATTATTGCTTCACCAGTAGCTATTTCCAGAGAGGAGGTTTCTAAAGGCAGAGACCTCCAGCTATAAAAAAGAATTTGTTATGTTCTCTGAGTTCTGTATGCAATCTCCAGAATCATAATTTCTGGATTCTTTAAATTACTAAACTGCCCCTATCTAATGGAACCGTTAAAAACTTTATTTTGAATATGTGCTTATACAAGTTCAGAGCTGTTTTGTGAGTATGACTTGGGTTCCTCCCAAACATAACAGTCAAAGCAGTTACAATGAAAAGTGCAGAAGAAAATTATTGAAGATTTCACTTTTACAGTTTGAAACTGACTGTGTTGGCAAGCAATTTTCTCTTAACCTTAAGAGAAAAGCAAATTACTGTATGAAGGTATCTTCCAGTACATCTTTTGACCATAATGCAAAGACTGCACAAATCAAATCAAATGACTTTGGTAAAATAAGAAGTAGAAGTAGTTCTCTCACACTAAGGCTCTTTGTCTGTGGTCCTGAAAGGCATTTCTGCTCTTTTGAATTTCGTTAAATAAAGATATTCTGGCTTTCAAGAAGAACATAACTCCTAAAGACAGACTTGACCTTTTCTTAGAGCGACTACCCTGCTTACCACATCAGAAACTTACATCTAAGAACTTGAATGCTGTATTTTCAGCCAGTTCTGTCATATACCACAGCTAGAACTGCAATTAAAATGCAATAATAGTCAAACTGACCTCCACCAAAAACACAGCAGGTTTTATTTCTGAAATGCTGATATACACTGTATTAATTAAAGATTCTTTTTTAGAAGTTATCATATTAATGAAATGGGTTTAAGCTTTAATATAATGACAAAATTAAAGATATGAAGATATCCAAATGTTATAATAATTCTCTGTTGTCACGTTTCCATCCAGGTAATGCTGTTTCAGTCTTATTTCTGGCCAAGTTGGGACAGCTAAACATGAAGAGAAAAAAGTAATTAGATTGCTAATCTTATTATTTCAGTCAAACTAATATCCAGTTCATACAGCAAATATTTGTCTTATATGCTCTGTTTGACTCTGAGAATCAAATGTCTTCTGTTGATAGAATATTTAATGCATAACCTCAGAGGAGATCTGAGCTTCAAATTTTCAGATTTGAATGTATCTCATGAAGTGAAGGCACAGTGTACACAAGACAAAAAGTTAATTAAGCTGAATGAGTTAAAAGCTAGCCAGTACCATTTGTCTCCTTGAAGTGTAACAAGAATTAATTTAGTTCTTTGAAATTTAGTTTTGAATAGCAACTTTCATCTTAATAGGACATAAAACCATGGGTGGTGACAGGTACTGAAGGGCTGCTATTTGCTGACCACCATAAATAATTTTTATTTTGTATTTGTATTGGAATGAGGCACAGAGAAGTAATGATGTTTTTAACAGCACTAAAAGACAGAGTTTAGTATAGGTATGGACATCAAGCTCCCACTAGGCCAGTACTTTTATATCTATATATCCGTGGATATTTATAAACCAGGACAAAGGTTTAAACATCTTGTAACTTGAAAAAGTTGCAAGAAAACCCTGTAAAGAGATGCCATTTGTGAAAGTTTCAAGAACTGACTAAATTTTTTTTCAGTAGGATTAATGCAAAGACAATTATTATGGACTTGTTTACCTGCATTACCTGTGTGAACTCACACTGATAACAGGCCTTCAGCTAATTAAAAACAATGACTTCAGAACTCCACTTCAAGCAAATAAAAATAGGTAACATGCATTAATCTTTCACAGATTAATTTGAGCTTTTTTCGGTAACAATCCATGGAGATGTAGAGTTATATAAATCAACTAACAGATAAAAAAGTAATAGATATTATAGAAGTTTCCGAGTTATCTACCTGTTTTATAAACTGTGTAGCATTAAAAAGTTCACTGCAGCCATACAGGACATGTTTGCCTTGTTTACCCTAAAAAAGAAAAGTTCATAGGAAATCAACTGTATAACAGAGTAGTAAAAGATTAACAAGCAGTACTTTTTAAGCATCTAGAAAAGGAAATTAAAGGATATACTAAAATTCTTTTGCTTACAACAGTATGCTAGCCTCCTCTTGTAGGCTCCCTGTGGCTTGCAATTTTGATGACACATTTTCAGCATGTTGAATTGAACTTGGACAATACACTTATTTTAAGGCACAATCTACCTTAATGAGAGTATAAATATTTGCTTTGATATTGTGAGACAGTCCAATTCTAGCACAGAACTACAAATAATTAGATTTGAAGGTTTCTCTTAATTCTTCTACAAAAAAATCCCAGAATGTCAAAGCTGAATGAACATTGCTTCCTGTTTTAGAAAGTTTTAAAATACTTTCTCTGTGCTTTCAGAAGCAAACTGGCAAAACGGATAGTGCTTAGAAAAATAAAGCCTTGAATAAAATCTCTGTGGTATCTGCTTGCAAGAACAGAGCTGTTGATTTTTCTTTTTTTTCTGGAAGAAGGCTGATTGAATTTGAGAATAATTAATATGCTACATCTGTGGAAACAATAGATGCTGGAAGTCTACCACATGGAAAAGCAAATTTTGTTGGATAAGACTGTGTCACCTGGAAGAGGCACATAGGTTTCCAGGTGGTGGGAGGGAGAAAAAAGGTTTTCATTAACCTTCCTTGATTTTTCAAGAGCAAAGGGCTAAGTGAGGAATAAAGGTGAGGGAGTCTTTCCCTTTGGGAGGTCATCTCCCACTGCCCAAGTACACAGTCTGAGTGGAGAAACATACAGCACCCTTCAGTTGTGACAACTGTGATGAAAAGTCTCTGTTCACAGGTTCCAGAAGAAGAAAGAGTACGTTCAACTTCTGCCTCTCCATAAAATCTAACATTACCATTTCCATACTTTTCAGTTCTTTCTGTTTTACAAATGACCTCCTGTTTGCCCTCTTATTCCACTAAAACTTCAGCTTCCTGCCACTTTGTATGAAGTGTTGAGTGTTTAACTTGTCATCACACAAGTGCCCTGCATATACACATACACAGCAAACTTCAGCTCTGTCAGCATGCAGCAACAATCAGGGAAGTGAACTAACCTCTAGGGAATTCAGACATTTTATTTTTAGTAGGAAATAACAATTACTCATCCTCTTGGGCATCTTTTGGATCGATATAGTAGCTGAAGTGCCTTTGGGCAGACTACAGAGCAAGCTAAATGTTTGACAGCAACTGTGCCACAGGTAGATGCCTCACTGAATTAGTTACAGAGGACAGTGATGAGTGCTAAGCCATATCTAAATGATTTCTTTAATTTACATTCCTCTTCCTATCCTTTCCTCTATCCAGACTAGATCTGTTCCAAAATGGCTGCCTATTAGAGGAAGAGGAACTCAGCATACATGTTCTGACTTTGCATTCTTCAAAATTAACCTGGACATAAAACTCTCATGTGCTTTGTCGAGTAACTCTTTTTCAATGATTAATGCTCCATCCAATCTACCAGAGGACAGGACAACTGTACCATGAACAAGGTGAAGATCAGGAAGAAAGAATGGTGTGCTGCTGCTGCTGCTAAATAATTTATTACCTTCTTCAGAATTTTGCTAAGGTTACTTTGGCATTTTTTTAATTCCTAGAAAGTGCTTGCATACCCCTCCTGCCTCCCAGGAACTGCAATGATTTAGTTATTTTTCTCCATCCACTGAGTTTTGGTATACATGTGTTCTGCTAGTCTGGCCAGTTGGAACCAGAGAAATCAAATCTTTACACCAGCATTACATAGTTGGTTACATATTTTCTTACTTGTGCATATGACACCTTGTATGATTTTTACACAGAATTAAATGATGCAGTTTAACAAGAATAAGCTTCTATTAATTCAATAGTGAAAACTTCTAACTGTGGGTAAGTAATAAAAGCTTAGATATTGGTGCCAATCTCCTATTTGCTTTAACAGATAGCATAATATCCGCATTATGTTGGTTTCTGAAACAACATCCTTTATGCTCGAGTAAGACTGTCACACAATAAAATGCTGTTACCTGAAGATCTGAGTTTGAACTGCCTCCATTTTGCAATGTTGCATACAAAAAAGCACTAGGGTATCTCTTCTGCAAGATTTATGAAAACTAGAGAATTCTGAGCAGTTCCTTACCTTCAAGGTTATGATATGCTACAGCTGCTTTATTTAACACCAGCAGATGAAAACTACTAACAGGACTCTACAACAGGTTAATTCAGTTTGCTGTATCTGCTGACAGTTGGTGGGTATGAACAGAAAATAAAAGGGAATGAAGTTTATTTACTCAACTCCAAAGAGCAACATGAGCAAAATACCAGAAATACTAAGTCTTTGTTGGTCTGAATTAGCAATGTACAATTTCTACTGATTTCTTACATTCCTTTTTTCTCAGACTCTGTATAGAATAAGGATGTTAGGGCTAATTTCATAGACCTTGTCTTCTAAATACTAAGTATTACAGAAAACATGCTCTATCTGGTTTCTATCATTAAGTTAAGGACTACAAGTGACAGAAGTACACATACCTTTACGTAGTCAATAAGATTTTGATATTCAATATAGTTGCCTCCTCCAACTACAAACACTATGGCCTAAAAGGCAACAGACATATTAGTAGAGTATGCATTCAAGTTCTTGAAGTTTCAGTAGTGATAT
>WEIU01000228.1:30515-44090 GCA_013389925.1 Aegithalos caudatus | reverse complement strand
TGACCCCAAAGCTGCAGCACTTGACTGAAACCCACTGAGAGAAAAACTTTTCAAAATAAAACCACTTCATTAAAAATTGCTGTGAGTATCTGGAATTTCTTCCCCTTTTTAGCGCATCCTGGTTTTCTTCATATGCAGTTTACCGAAGAACACAGCCAAAAAAGCAAACAAAATCTAAACAAGAAGCAGAAGAGTTTTGAAATGGGAAAGTATGACAATGTAGCTCCTGGATGCAAGGAACCATTAGCTATGGCTTAGCTTCCTTAGCAGGGCCATTTAGAACCTCAGTAGGTAACAGTGACTTTCATTGATACTGGCAGATTTATGGGGCCATCATTAAAAATGAGCAAAGTGGCTTTGATTAATGTTTTCAATGGATGAGGTACATACTTGCTTTCCATCAATATCAGACATACATCACTACTTTCCCAGCCTGTTTTTTTGTTGTTTTTTTTTTTTTTTTTGAGAAAAGATGTAAATTGTGGCCAAGAGAAGACTAGATCTTTTCTTGAGGCTCCCTGCTACAGAGAGAGATCCACACAAAAATTTTCTCTGCTCTGCACATAACTGTTTTCTGATAGGTTCTACTTCCAGTGCCCAAGTAAAGATTTGGATTATTTGGGCATCAATAGTGGTATTTTATATTTTGGGAAAAATCAACATGATTATTATCTTTGATGCATAAAACCAGAGAAGGTATCTGTCTTAGAATCCACCACTGACTCGGAAATACAAGCAAGATTCATTATCAGAAGGGGCATCACTGGTATCTCAAGGATGAATAAAGTATTTTCAGCTTCTGATTACAGTTGACATAGAAATAATTTTTCCCTTTCTATAACGTTGGGGTTTAGGTGTACTGTCTTTAAAGTCATCTCTGTCAAAAATTGCAAAGCATTAAGAATATCCAATTTTGCACTTTCAGCAGACCATGATGGAAAGCCGTAAAACATACAGCTGCTCCCTCAGAGGTCCGAGGAGTGGTTCATAGCAAGAGGCGGCAAACAGTGTCTGAATAGCCCAGTAAACCAAGGCAACCACTGGATTGGGCCCACAGGCAGGACCTAACCCGGGTTAGCCCTGTCACTCTGATGCCCCTTCTCAGATGCATTTTAAATCTCTTGTAAAGCCATTTTTTTCTACTTACAAAACTTTGAGTAGAATAAAAATAAATTTTAAACAAAATCCTTTTGCCATCTTTAACTGCTTTCTCTTGTTAGAGAATATTACTCACTTTTTTCTAAGAATATTCATTTAAAAATTCTGCATAACAAGTGCCAAGACTGATCCCTCTAGTCCTTGCTTCTAACTCCTAGATAGCAATAAAATACTTAATATTTGAATTGATTTGCTAATTCTATGTGACAATCTGAGTAACAGATGCATCAGCTAAATGTGTTCTTGCTGTGAAGAGACAGTTTATCAACATATTTTGAGAAAACAGCATGGCCAGACTCCTTTTATCAGTGTAAAAACTGGGACAGCCTACTAGTTCTCAAGCTCAGCAGAAGGTTAGTAGTGACTTGTTCAAGGTGAAACTTCTCTCCATCTATCTTTAGGTATACATAATGAGGAGAAAATCTGAGTCTTCCAAATTTCAGCTGTTTATATGAGCTCCTCATATTTATAATAGAATCTGGGATTCTGCAGAAGAAAGAATTGGCACATTGTTATTTTTTTCCCAAGTGGACACAAACTTACAATTATATTTAAAAAGTAAATTATTATTTCTGCCTATTGAGAAAAATATATGATTAACAAAACTATATCAAACATTCACAAGACTGAAACACAAGTTTCACTTTGTCCTAATTTCTTAAATTATCAGAACAATTTTTTTTCACCCATTAATACAATCAGCTTTGTAAATAAATACTTGTACTTTTTCTGCCAATTCTGTATCTGCTCGCAAAAAAACCCTACGGTGTAAGAACACATTTTTCCAGCTTGAATGTCTTCAACAAGAATGCTTGTGAAAATCTTTTGCATTTGATGACCTTTATAAGTCTGTCTATATGAGCCAGATTTCTGCAGAGCAGAAGCAAAGATGAGTGAGAGGTGAGCAAGTATTGTCAAAATCTTTTTGATATTTGGAGCTATCATTACTGAAGGAGAACAAAACAAGTGAAAGAAAATTATAGGGACTAGAAGTAGAGACACTCAAAAGAGCCAGATTTTATATCTCTCATTTGTGAGGTTCTCAAGATGGTATCATGGGAGATTTTCAAAAATTGTAATACTGTCTGAATTCAAGCAAATTGTTAATATTCAAACCCTCACATATGCATGCCCTTACTCAGAGCTTCTAAAACCTCCCACAAAATGGCCATGCTTGCACAATGTGCTTCTCTGCAGTTTTAGATAATAGGTAGGTAGATAAGTAAACATGCCAGAAATATTTTCTGTCAGTGGAGATACTCTCCCAGTCCAGATGTGGTCAACTACCAGGTTGCTACTGAACATCAAATGAACTTCCCATGCTATCCCTAACAAAGCTATGAATTTTTAAGTCCATGCATGTGGAACTATTGCAGCACTGCTAGTTCCCAGTTGGCCACAGATTTATAACTTTTTCTTTGTTATCATGACAGAGTTATAAATATGTTAAATTTTGATGCATCAAAAGCACCTTGTGCATTTTGGTACAATTATACTGGAGAATGATTCATGAAGTTTCCACTGTAAAAATAAAATGTTAAACAAGAATATGCACAATTGGAAATCTTTCAAACATCTTAAAGATAATTATTAGACTGATTAGGGGATTTCACCTCAACACATAGGAGATGTGAGAAATTAAACGAGCATATTGATAGCTTTTATGAGAAAATAAATACAGCATCACTGTTTTAACGTTTCTTTAATGTGCTGGTGGTTAAACAGAAATAAATACTTCAGAGCAACAGGAGCAAGCATACTTATTTTTTTACAAGAACCATAATTTGTTGTTGTAAATGATCAGGTCTCACTGTTTGATGATGCATTTGTATAGAGTCATCAAAAACCTTTCCCGATTCTTGGTGTTCAGCAACAGCTGTGAGATATATGACCATGAATAGAAATGAATGAGAGCTAAATCATGTGTTAATCATTGCCAGAAGTAGGTCAGACATAAGCTCTCTCTCGATGCTAACAGACACAGCTGTCTGTCACGGTCATCCTCCTCAGCTGTCATTAGACTGCAAGTGATGAACTAACAAGTTGCAGGAACTGTGGTACCAGGCAATGGAAAGTGGTCTTAGTCAGAATTCCTGCCTTCTCATGGACAGCATGACTTTTCAGTGAATTCCTTACCACAGACATCTGGCTTTGAGTCACTGTGCATAGATTTAGAACTATTGCCATCACTGCCTTACACCAAGCACTCAGTGACTCATGATTTTCTCTTCCATTTTTCTCTTTAAAACCTGGATAAAGTGTTCCTAATATTCCAAATATATGTCACTAACTGGTCTACATGAGCAAGATAGTTTCTACAGCTCTTCCAGTCACTACTTTCTTTGCTCTTTTGCAGCAGCTTTCTAAGTTCTACTCTCTTTTCCCTTTAAATTACTTTCCTTTCTCTTTTAATATCAGAAACAGGACCAGCAAACAAGAGGCTCTGTTCTGAATAAGACACATGAACATTTGTGAAACCGCAGCAACATCTATCCCTGTAACAGACCCCTGAAAAAATGTAATGGGCAGAGATCTGGACAAGTGTGTATGGATATAAACATATATACACACATATATGTAACACTAAACCAAACCATAACCCTTGCCATAATTCCCAGTATATCCCAGGTGCTCTCAGCATGCTTATTCCCAATCATCCCAGTTGCCCCAGCATGGTTGCACTTGCCCCCAATATGATCTCTTTCACTTCCAGTATATCCCAGTTGCCTCCAGCTCACACCCGCCATTTCCAGTTTCTCCCAGTAGCCCCCAGTATGGTCCCAGCGTTACAAACGAGTGTTTGAGTTCACTTAAAGAATCACCAGCAAGGGGATCAGTAAAAAGCTGATTGATGAGACAGAATGACAAAGTTCGTTGGCAAAGGTTCCCACTGCTACTTATGAGATGGTTTAGGCACTCTGAGGAAAAAAAAGCAACAAAGCAAATCCAGTCAATCAAAGCAGAAATAAACTGAGAACTTGGGGGCCGGGGTGGGGGGTGGGCAGGGGTTGTGTGTTTAGGTATGTGTGACAAAAGGATAGGGAGGGTAATGACAAAAAAGTGATAAAAATGGATAGCCAATTTGATCAATAAAGAGAATTTATTCCATAATAAAAATAAAATCGTAAAAGCCACAAGCAAAGATCAGATCAGTGCTGAACCAGGTGATCAGGGAGACAGAGAGGGATTCTTTTGTTCCACTCCACCGTGACTCACAAAGTACAGTTATCACAGGGTCCTTTTTCTATGCTTGGAGTCTCTGGCTTTCTTTCATTGACCTTATCTTCTTTTGCATGTTAGTATGTTTCCCTCCTTGTCCCAGTGCCCAATGAAAATCCCCTGGATATTTGCAGATGAATATTCATCTTATCATCAGTGCAAGTCGCTGGGATTTTCATCAGACGAAATACTGTAGCTTTAGCACCAATTTATTCATACCATATATTACAGAAAGGAATATGGTCTAAAGGCTTAAAGGCACTCAAAAGTACTTAAAATTGACTTATAACTCAAGTTTACAGATAAGCAAAGGAAAAACACTTAACAGCATTTAACTTAATTTATAACTTTAATTTACTTACAGGCCTAACTTACTTAGATAACTAAGGTACTTGAAAAATGAAAGCAATCATCTGGACCAAATAGGATTTAGGATTATTCTAAATTTTAAAAAATGTAACATATGTTGATATATTCTGAGTGGGATTAAGATATAAACTTAGTGAGACTAAGAGTTCTATAATGATTATGTTTATGGGATTGTCAAAGTTTTTTTCAGGAGACAAGGGGAAGTCAGAAAGCCCCTTCTGTTTCAAATAAATGTCTAGGTTTTGTTTAAGAGCCACACAGACTGATTCAGAATACTCCATTTGCTCTGCTGTCTAGAGCAAAAGATTGATGGCAACCCAATTCTCCTCTCATCTGCCGGTGGCAGCACTTGGTGGTAGAGGAGATACAGGATCTTAAGAGGGAGAGAAATATTGCAAATACAAATATTTTAAAGATTTGATCTTTTTCCTTGAACTAATCTTTAATTAATTTCCATAAAACATTTTTTATGCCATTATTAGCATATAGTAGAAGTAGCCTATGATGCAGGTGAAATGGATCCAGTGGAAGGATAAAAGCAAATCTCAGACAAAGAAAGAAAAACATGGGGGTGAATGATTCCTAGCAGGTACACAGGAATCTCACCTATACGACATGGATTTGGAAAATAGGAAAAATGAACCCAGAAAATGCCTTCTGAACTAAAGAGAGACCCATGTTGGCAACAGTTTGGTCAGTGCCAATACTAGGCATGAGTGAGATTATTATTGCTGCAAAAATATAAAGTATAAGAAAGCCATTTCATATTTTTTTACAAGATATGCCTATTTCCTCCTCTTACCAGTGATTCACTAGCCCAGATTTTGGTGAAAATATCAATGAGAAAACCAAGAACAATCCTACTCAAGCAAGAGAAACTACATTAAGGGTACATTCAAAGGAAATTTAGCACCTGTTTTGCATATGTATGAGTGATCACAGCTCGCTCTCTCCTCTCGCTCTCTCTTTTCTTACCACTGAATAGCCCAGACTTTATAAATTGGATGAAAAGTTGATAAAAGTTGACAGTAGAAAATGATCTGATGGGATCAAGTGAAGCATGTGGATGAGGAATCACCACTATATCATGCTACAAAATTTGAATAAGAAGTGAGGTGACTAAACTTGTACTCACCTTCTTCTCACAACAGTACAGAAGATGTATCTCTCTAAAATTTATAAGCACTGTCCCTTCCTAAAAACTGAGTCGTGACCATGTCCAGACTGAAAATGCCCCTTATTTGTACCACGACACACAGAATAAAAAAGGTTGGGGTTTTGAGACTGTTGAGTATCTCCAAAACAAGAACAACTTCCATTACACACCAAAAATAAATTAAGAGTAAGAAAGAGAAGTTTAAGATAATTCTGTTCTAGTTTGTATATGTTATTAGCTGTTAAAATAATCTAAACTTGTATTTGAGGATGTGACCATGTCACATGTACAATAGGACAAGTAGATGGATTTTTTAAAAACTAAATATTACATACATGAAATCTCAACATTTTTCTTGAAGTGGCTGAGTGATTTATCTCAAGAGATTTCTGCACTTGGGATTTTCTTTACTCAAAAGATGCTGAAAGGAAGCAGTTTAATGCAAACTCTCAATATGTCACATTTTGACAGTGATTGCTTAATGCAGCAATGCACAAATGAATTGCTCCACTGCATCCTCCGATCATGAATATGAATCGGAGTACTATAAACTGAACTCAATGTACTGATAAGTGACTGCATCTGATTGTGCCAGCAGCCAGGTGATTTTCTCATTAATGACCTGAACTATTAAAAGATAGAAGAATATGAAGCTAAGCCAGCATTGCCTGAGCCTCTTTGCTGACATTTTTCCAGGCCTACCAGAAAGCTTTGTCAACCAGTGGAAGAAAATTCATCCCAAAAAATCCTTTATGAATGAAGACATATAAAAGCTCCAAGGCTCAAATTCTGTTTTGGATTACATGGATGTGACTCCCTTGTAGATGTAGTATTTCTGTTTTAGTATGAGACAATCCAGATTTTGATATTACGGAATTATGCTCCTCCTTTCCTTTTCAGTCTCTGCTATTCTGTGTATAGGAGCACATGGCTGCCAGGAAAAGACAGAGAACCTCATTCAACTAAGCAGAACTTCTAAATTCATTAAACTGAGAGCCACACATTTATGGAAGGCATGTGGTGAATAAATCCTTTGCAATAACAAAAAGCTGTGAGAAATATTTTTAACTTGGATATTTTCAGAGTGTTATTCAATGCCAGGCATTGGTGTGTAAAAATCCATTATTGTTTGCACCATGTTGCTTTGCAGTTCAAATATGGCCCCATCTCACCGGGAAGCACCTGCAGTACAAGTCAAGAATGAGGCATGTGGATCAGTTGCAGAGCTCATAATGGTTCTAGATCTCTGCTTCAATAGAAATGTGATATGCGGCTAAAGTTTAAAAAAAAAAAAAANACGAAGAATAAAAACCGCCAAACCTGTTTCTTGAAAACTCCAGTACCAGACCAGAAAATGTCTGGTCTGGCATGCCTGCAAGCACCACCACTACTATGGCAAATCTGCCTCTAGAGGGCATTGCAAGCTAAATGTTTTCCCTGGCAAGTGTTGATCTTGGATCAGCCCAGAAGGCAGTTCCTAAATTGCCTAAATTAAGAGATTTTGCTGTATTTACAACATCAGCTGTGTAGCAGTCAAAAAAACTATTGGGCAGCAATTCTGAAGTATATTTAATCCACTGAGCAATAGCAGATAATTTTGGTGAGAATAAATGTTACCAGACATTTTCTAATATACCTGAAGCTTCTCAGGGTTTCTAATATACCTGAAGCTTCTCAATTTTTTGCACGTAGCTGCTCACTTTTAATGACTTTGCCTGCATCTTTCTACGAGCGCTGCCATCCCCACAGGTGGTTAAATCCAAGGATCATTGGTCATTAGTAGCAAGGAGGTGCAAAGAGGCTTTGAATGCTTAGCACCTTGCATGTAGCCCAATGCATCTGACACAAACCAAATAACATTATTATTTGACTCTCTCAAGATCTATGGTCTATACAAATTTCTCAGATATAAGTGCCATCATAGCATTATGTTCCAGGCTTTTTGTATGTAAGACAAAAATATCTAAGTGACACATCATGAGATAATCTGGTAGTGAGCTGGTAGGACAGGCTCTTCCCAGTATGGGCTGTTTTCTAAAAGTCTTTTTAAGCCTGTGTAGACATGCAGTAGGAAAAAATCCAAACACTTTTTTTTTTTTTCTCCGTACATGTGAACTAAATCAGTTCAAATTACAAAACCTGCTTTTATGATGCTGAAAACCAAGGAACATTCTTGTCTTGCTGCATGCTAAAGGCCATATTTTGTTACTGCAGAGAACAGCAGTCACATCCTTTGCTACAGTCTGGCTATAGATGTTTTACTATTCGCATTTGCTCAACTAGAATTAACTGAAATACATTCAGCACATACTTCTTTTTCTGAAGACTGATATTTGTCTATTTCCCTACCATCACAATGATTCTTTTTGATTTTCAGATACTGCTGTGAGAGTTCTGCTAAACGTCATAGCCAACTACATTTCTAAGAAGCTACAAGTCTTGCAGACTCTTCAAGGTCTAGGAGCCCTTACAAATTTTCAGAGTTCTCAGCTCATTTCTTGGTGCCTTATTACTTGGTGCCATTCTCTGTGTTAAGATTTTTGTACTGTGAGAATAGATTTTCATACCTCCTATAAGACAGAAATGTCTTTTCTGAAGTATAGGGCATGGTATAAAACAACAATTTTATTAATAAGGAAAACCCAGAGTATGTAAAATGTTAAAAATACAATAGTCAATTATACTAGAAAAAGAAATTTGATAATTAAAATAGAAGGGTAAACTATATCAGAAAGAAAGTTATACAGAAGTAAAGTTACACCACTTACACAATCAGTATTTATACTGACAGCTGGTTACACAATGGTATTGTCAAAATTCTTCCTGTCTTGTTCATTGTATTACAGCAGTGAATAGAAATATCAAAATTTTATCTTTAACTGGCTTTAGTTAAAACTGTAAGTTTGCCGCATGCAAACATTTTGATTCAAGCAAGACAGTAAAACAAAATTGTCCCTCTAGAATAATTATCAAATGGCTTGTGTAAATGTAAATGAGTAAGTGCTTAATATATTTAATGGGAAATAAAAGGATTCTGGGATTTTACTGTGGCCATACAAAATAGTTTGGATGCTATATGCCAATGAATGACATAAATTCTGTTTGAACTCCTGATAAAGAAAATTGTGAAATATAATTTGCAAAAGGTGCCCAAAATCCAAACCTCAGAGGTAATACATTTGCTACTTTATTAGTTTTGTGGATGTTTATTTATCTAATATAGTAAAAAGACCTGGTTTTGTGTAAGAATGTTTCTGGTTATCTGCTTAGAAACAGAAAAGTTTTGGGTTTTTTTTTGTAAGAGGACGAAATGTGTGTGTGTATCAAATGATGCCAATTGGAAGTGTTGGGTTTAACCTCCCTCTGTGCTCTGGCCCCTCAGCCATGAGCACTCCTACCCTGCAGTACAGCCTGTGTGGGAGGCTTTGCTTTGTCCTGGGGTCAGAGATACTGAAAGGAAGAAAGAGAAAGAAGGATTAATCTGATAAAGGCATTGCCATTTCTAATCGGACTGATGGGAAACTGTGGTATGAAGTTAAAGAGGCAACACAGGGTGAATTACTGTGATGAACTACCTGGAAGCTGAAGCAATCAAATAGATAGCTCTCACATATAAAAATTACTGTCCCATCTTTATTCATCAACAGTTTTGCGCAAGTGTCTCATGTTCAATCCCTTCCAGGAAGAACTAAAGCACTCTGATACATTGGATCAGATTAAATCTTACCTGGGAAACTCAGCCACTGGAGTGGCTGCTTCCCACTTCCCAGGCTTAATTTCTCATAAAAAAAAATAGACTTTTTAAAGCTTGAAAATAACAGACTTCAAAAAGTAATACCAGTACAGCCCAGGGCCTGCTCTTGCAACCTGCTGGAATAGAATTAGAAGAGCTTTTACTCTGGTGTGTGATAGCAGTAAAACTTTTTCACACAGCATGTCAGGTGAAAACCTATAGAAGGGAAATCTGTGACTCCTAGTTTATATTATCAGAGAATGGCTAGGGTTGCAAGGGACGTTAAAAATCATCCAGTTCCAACATCCACGCCATCAGCAGGCAACCTTCCTCTAGACCAGGTTCAAAAAGTATTCATACAAACTGACATTGAGGTTTTCTTCACATATATAGGGGCCAGAAGAATCACATTGAAAAAAGTTAGTCATAAAAAGCCTACCACTGAGTAAGAGATAAACAGATATATCTGATTCAAATATACTCAAATCATATGAAAAGCAAATATAGTATCATAGAAAATGCAGCATAAAATTCCTGTAAAGATTCTCTCACATGATTTTAAGAACCAGATTATAATTTGATCTTTAGATATGCTGAGATCTTCCCATGATGCTGAATTCTTTGAGACTTTTGAAGTGGATGGGTTCTGAGGATACTCAGTATTTTGCAGGACTGCTTGCTAATGAACAGAAGAAACAAGCATCAGTTTTGTGCCACCAAATGTGTTCTTCTGACCAAGCATCACGTGATTTATACTCATGGCATATGGGATAGGAGTAAATCCACAGCTGCTGATAAAGAAAACTAAATGGAAATAGAAAAAATGCCCTAATAATAAGGTATATATGTTTTCAGATCTTTATTTTCTTTCAAAACTGAAGTTATTTCACCCACAGAAATGCTAACAGGATTTTAAATAGTATCTTATCTTCCAGGTAAATGCCTATCCTGCACTTCTGAAGTCACAGATCAGTCAAGGATACGTAACACTGAAGATGATGAACAATGGTGATGAACCAGATACATTTATAGTTGTGAGGAAAAAAAGATATATAATTGTACCCTATTTTCCTTTTTTAGTGTTAACCTTACTTACAAATGTGTAATAAATAAATGTGATTCCAAGTATTTTACTTGATGCCTCTGGTTTTGTATCCTAAATATTAAATAAAATACAGAATTTTCAGAAATAACTTCCTTAAGATAATACTTAAAAACAAACAAAAAAAAAGGCTAACTCTTGGAAGCCATATTGCCTAAAGTTCAAGCAAAATCAATTAAAATTACTTCAAACACAGTATACATTAAAAAAAATAGTATTTTATGGGACATTCTGGCAACATCTGCCGTGTATTTGCTGAAATATATTTATTGACTACTTTTTATGTGTATTATCGTTTGTAGTTTCCAGGACAATTACACTATTTGTCCAGTGCTGGAGTAAGTTTTTCCAAACTTTTCGAAGAGAACAATCAATGAAAACCGTGTTTCAAAGTCCTAAAGAAAAGAGACAAAGAAATTATGTTAAACTTAAAGGTTTAAGGTATTTTAAAGTTCTAACTATTGTCTTCTAGTTACATTTCATTATATAAGATAGAATGTAAATTATGCAAAATAGTGAATATTAAATATACATTTTTATATTATGAGAATATTACCTTGAAGAGGAGCAAAAGAATGGACTTAATTGAAAGCAAATATGTATTTCAAACTCTCAGCAACTATAAGAACTGCAAAAATTTCCTGCTCTAGAAACTACATTTTATAGTCTTTGGCAAATCATGGTATAAAGAAGTTTATTCTCCTCCCTGGCAACCAGGCAGATTAAAGAAAGCACGATAGTCTTGCTACATTTTAACTTTTCTATCCTGGCTAACATTGAAATATAAGTATTAAAACAGCTCCATAAGAAATGGCAACAAAAAATAATACATATTAAATAAGTACTACTGGCAACAAATTGATTAGGAGAAGCACGGTGATTCCTGAACATGTTTTTTTTCCAGGTAATGAGCAAGCATCTTGCTCATTACATTCAAAATTTTAAATGCAAATGCTTAAAAATCTAAATTGAGTAAGGGAAAGACAAGTGAAGCTGTGCCTTAAGAGTACAATGTCAATTCAGCCAACAAACAAGAAAGTAAAACAAAGTGTTCTAAACCATATTTTGATTTGTCTACTTACTAATAATTACTCATGGTAAATGGTTAGCAAGTCCATGGTATTTAAGGTCAGGGTTTTAAAGCCTTCTTAATATAATTATTTTTTTTGAACCTGAAGTACTGAGGATAGTATAACCATAGAAAATACTTGGTTTGCATTAAAATGGTTTTTACTTTCAGACAGTAACATACCACTGATGAACTCTCAGCTTTCCAGGATCAGATGATTAATTTTTAAGATGTTGGTCAGAATATTTCACACTGTTTTCTACTGCAAACAAGTAGTTCTATGAAAGTGGATGAAATTGAAATGTCTCCATGGAATGTCTGAGGCCATGAGTGAAGGAAAATGAAAAGTTTTATCTTTTCAACAGATTTCCCAATTTGAAAGGTTTGATTTTCTCTTTAGAAGAGAATAAAAAGTTTGGGTTTTTTAATGACATGAAACAGAATTATCATTCCCCGGACAATTTGGATTTAGCTACTTCACAGACCACAGTTCAGCTGTATCTCTATCAACAGAGCACCTCTGACTTCTAGTAAGCTTCATGCAAACACTGAGTAGGCCCACCTGCATTTCATCTACATTGCACATTGCCAAACTGCGATCATATAATTTCTTACATCTCATACTTAAATTTGTTCACTACAATTCCTCCAAAATTCTGGAGCATTAATCTTAAAATTGCAAGGTAGACATACATTCAAAATTAAATAATCAACATGTGGTGTGAAAGTGAGTACTATCCTATTCCTAAGTGATTCACAAGATTTACTTTTTAATGTTTCTCCATGCCTTGTACCAGGTAATTTCTCATTCAACACAAATGACCTATTTGCATATTTTCATATTAAACTTTGAGAGTGGCACAATATTCTAATTTTCAGTGTCTGTTCAGCATCACAAGCACCTTGTTACCATAGGAAAAGTTGTCCATATAATTATTATAATAAATATTATAGTATCTCCAACACAACTGCAAATTGTTTCCTTCTAAAGTGAAACTATTTATATTTAATTCAGTAAATTAACGAGATGAATTCTGTTCGTGGGAATGGAAAAATCAACAAACCAGATCTAGTTGCTGAGAAAGCAAGCAGATAATCTAGCAATAATTTAGGATTATGCAGTAATTCAGAGCAGAACATGGTATACATTATTTTTGAACAGAAAGTATCTTATTAATGAACATGCAGGACAGTTATGTACAGCTTATCAAATCAAGAACAGGTTAACAAGGTGAATTTTGGTGAGACAGGGAAACAAGTGAAACCTGTGCAACCCCCATAGCAGGATAAAATCAGAAATGGGAAGGCTGAGCATTGCAGAAATCTTCATTTGCTGCAGCAGACGGCTTTTGCTATTAGGATTCCTGGCCAAACAAAAACAATTGGCTGCCAAAATTAGCTCCTTGGGACAATTTAGGAGCCTTTGAAGTGAACAGTGTTTTTGAGCTGGAACTAAGCCCAGGTCCAGCTTCAAACTCAAATCAAAATGACAAAGAGGAAATTTTTTGTGCCACACACCCCCTCAGTGTAAGATTACTTTGGTTTGGCAGCTGTACTGTTTATCTTGTTATTTAAAACTATTCCACTAGATACTCACAACTGAGCATTTAAACAACTGGTTCTGATTATGACAACAGCAGTTATGTTTGACCACATTTAGGAAACATTACAGTCTGATGGATAAACAAAAGCATGCTGGCTTTAGAGTTACACTAATTAAAGAGGTTTAAAATGTATACTAGGTAAAAATTGGATACGTGCATATAAAA
>WEIU01000228.1:2581-30480 GCA_013389925.1 Aegithalos caudatus | reverse complement strand
GATCTACCTCACAGGGTAAAGGGAAAGGAACTGGAAGCCAGGTTCTCACATCCATCTAATGTGATGGAGAAATGACCACTCAAAACATGCATGGAAGCACAGTGATGCACTTCTCATTGATTCTGATAGGAATCATCTTGAATTTAAGCTGCTTGCTACACAGCATAGAAATTATGAAGTTATGTAAATAATCCTTTTGAAGAACATAGGTTGTGAGTGGAGAAAAACAGGCTTCTTCAAAATTATTTTCACCATCAGTTCCTCTCTCGGTAGCTAGAATGAATAGACTTACAGATGTCTCACACATATTGGTGAGCTTGACCCTGTAGTTTTGCACTCTTGGGACCAGAGGAGTGCGGTGTTGAGCTTTACGGAATTTTTCCACAATGCATTCTCAAATCATGCCATATAATTCTCAGCATCAGAAACCTGTAATTCTCAGCACTGAGGCATACTTTGAAATTCCCAAAGTTGATATAACACTTCCTTTTCAAACGTGTCCAGCTTTGACTTCTTTCACTCTAGTAAATTGTATGTGACTCAAGTTTAACTGACAAAGCTTAAGAAGACCTATGGACCCTTTCAATATATTTGACTACTTGAGTTTATAAGCTCATCAGTTCAAAATAATGGAGTCAAAAAAGGTGGCATAAAGCCACCAAAGGTTTGTCTCAATCAGCACTCTGATGTCATAGATTGGACTTGCCAAATGGTTACATAGCCTATATTTGGAATGTTATTAAAGCACATTCCAAAGACATTTTTCATCTGACTATGCAGACTTACATAAATACAGATCACGTACAAACACTGGCAAATGAACAAGACCTTGTAGACCTTCATATTGGTTTGGTGGCCTTTGAAAATGACTTCTGTGATATTCTAGAAACCAATTTGTACTAACAGTGTTTCTTTCCAAGCAATTTTAAGAGTACTGTACAATATCCCATAATATAAATATGCATTTTGAAATGAGATAGGAATTGCAATTGAGTATCATCTTAGAAATTTAATGAAGTAGAAAGTCAGCTGCCTCAAACCAAAGCAAGAACAGACAAACAGCAGTAGCATATCTACTCTCAGATTTTAAGGCCAGAGAGCAACATTATCACCATTTATTCTCAGCTCCTGCATACACACTTCAGGGTAATTTCATGTATCAAATCTTTCAAGTCCATAATAATTATGAAACTGTTAAGCATGTGATAAACTTGGAACAATAAGCACACAATAAATCACATTATCTGATTCACAGGATAGAATAGTCTTTCCTTTTTCTGTAATGACAAAACTTGAGTTAGCTGAATAAGTAGAGATTTGGTTGCATGAATTGAGAATAAATTTTTGTCAGGTTGTACCAATATAGATTTCCTTCATGGGTTAGTAGAAGCAACATGTGCAGAAGTTTCAAATATAAATTCTATAATGAAAAGTATTCTCTGAAATGTAAGGCATTCCATCAATAGCAGATATTCAGAGCAGTGAGTCCTCTTCTGAATCAATAAAAAAATACTAAAGATGGTGCATAAATGCATTATGTCAACCATGGCACCATGTGCTGTGTAAAAGGTAAACCAATCCATGAAAAGTTTGCATCTCAGAAAAGCTCTTCTGTAGTGCTGGAATTGTATCTGTTGCTCTTACAGAGATATTAGGCCTCTTCTGCTTTTCTCTTTATAAAACACCTATTCTGAATGCAAATTGCGTTAGGAATTAAGAGCAGAAAGAATAACTGAAAAATGAGCACAGCTGCTGGAATCCTAATTCTATCTTCATGCTACTGAGTAGTAAAACTGGGAAACAATTCTTTGAAGCCAATATCCACAGATACACACCAAGACCTTGAGGATGCAGTGGAAAATTCTGCACAAATGTCCCTGCAGCAGGTGTGTTCTTAGTGTAGGGTAAGCCACTGAGCAATTTTGCTTTCCCACAAAGCCCAAAGACATTCCATTTACACAGCTCCTTCGGAAACCAGGCAGTACTGCCAAGTGTCACTGCACAGCTCTAGTCCACAACCCCACCTGTTTAACACTAAGTGATCATATTTAAGTGTTTTCTATGATCCTAATGCTTGTAATAGTAAAATTAAAGCTTTAAATTGAGCTGTCATAGTAAGCCTCCTGACCTGTTAATAGCCACAGAGGTCTCTAACAAGAAAGCAAATGAGAAAAAGCAAGCTGTTAGACAAGTAGAATGTTGATCCAGCTAACTTTTATTCTCAGCAAATTTATCAATACTGGTTAACTATACTTCCAACTAGTACAGGGCCTTCTGACATGACAAAATGAGTGTAACAACCCATTCTGTCAATACAACACAAATGTCATTTCAAGTGCTCAAAACCCACTAAGCTACCCTAAAAAAGATTGATTTATCTGCTCCAGTGTTTCTTTGGGGCAAACTTTTCTCACAACTGAAACCAATTAGTAGGCCTGGCACTTGTAGTGCAAAATGTAGGTCAGCATCAAGTAATAAAAAAGTATTGACTTTTCTCTGTCTGTAAGCAGCATGAAAGGGGTGCCATGGCCTTGTCGTATATGAAAAGAGATCCATTAATTTCACTTATTTCAACCAGGGCTGTCAAATACTAATGCTTCTATTGCACTTTTCACACAAAGTACATTGACACCAATCCTGGCCCCAGTGTAACAAGTTTACAATATTTCAGTCAGTGAAAGGGGTACTATAATTTTTAATTCTCTGTTGTACATTTAGTCTCTTTAAGCAGCACTGCTCATAAGACTTACTAAGAGATATGAGCTGGGACACTAATAACAACTTCACACTTCTTCCCATGGGCAAGAGAAACTATTTCTTGGGCACAGCTTCAATAGCTAATTAGCCATAAAGTTCAGGACACAGTTGTTTGGCATAACTCTGTTTTTGTGGCTGGTGGGCACAGACTGCCAATTTTACTTTCTTCCATGGAGAAAAAAAAACAAAATCTAGGAAGAGGTCTTCCATGACCTAAGGCTATAAAATTGAAAAGCTAATGTGTTAACCAGTTGGGTCAACCAGCCCCTTCAAAATAAGAGATAATAACAAAAGCCTGGATCATGCCTTAGGGACTGGATCTCATTGTGTCAGCACAGAGGTATTGACTCCCAGGGAGAAGCGCGCCTAATCAGAGTTCCCTGCCCCACAGCTGCCAACTGACCACTGCTGTGATGAACAGGGTAGAATTGCACCTTTCCCTTTTCAGCTTACCAACATGATGCAGAGGAGAAGGAGGAACCAACATCTATATCCTCCTTCAACTGTCTACTACTGCTACTAATTTGAAAACCTCTACATTTTGTTCTTTCTGGTAGAAGCAATAAAGTTTTCATGGAAGCACAAGATATTTTATGAGCTTCTCCATATTGTGGATATACACAACAGAGGTCAAACTGACTCAAAATGTTACGATCCTGCTTCCCTTTATTCTCTGCAATTTGCCTTCTAAATTGACTTTTCTTTTTTTCAAGTGAAGTTTATGGTTGTTGTTGACAAGCTTGAGGGCTCTGAGAGTGATGTCTGACTCATTCCCTAATTACCTCCTGCAAATGCAAACATCACCACCAACAATAAAACTCTTTGATTTAAAAAAAACAACTGGGTGACTATGGTAGAAGGCAATTTTCTACTTGCTTTAATGACTTTGTAAGTCTTAGCCTTTGAATCAACTTGCTATTAGATCTTAAAATAAAATTATATTGTATAGCCATCATAAAAGGCAACTTTATAACCTTCTGTGTTACACTTACATCAGGCAAGTTTTTTTCTATTTGTTAGTTTTAGTCTTTTATTGACATGATAATGTGTTGTAAAAAGAATCAGGAAATTATGTTCACAGTAGGAAATTTAACAACACTATTTTAATACCCTATCTTCCAAACAGAAAGAGAAAACATTAATTTGTGTAACAAATATTTCATTAATTTTACAGTTAATTTCTCATGGATATTTGTAACTGTCACTGACTCTTACATGTTTTATCTTTTATTAATTTAAAACAAGGAAGCCAAACTCAGACAGTGCTTGCTAGAAACTACGAAAGATTTCTAATGATGTCTCATGAGTTTGAAAAACCACTGACTTGATAATCACATAGGTTTAGATACTTTCTGTGTGACTATAGAAGGAAAGCACAACTATTCCTAAACAAGTAAGATATTCTCAGATAACCTTGCTCAATAAGGATTACAAATACGTCAACCTTTAGTGTCCTTTCTCACAAGCAAAGGCAAATTATCTCTGGGCTTTGATGAAAGTTTTGTGCAAGGAAGGACAAAAAAAAAAAAGGGGAAGGATTTGGTCCAGTAAATGACTTTTTCCTATAAGTATTGCCTCTGCAAAATTAACCTGGGATCTGAAACTAGGCCGTCCTTTTTGTCATGTCTAATATAACCAGCAATGAAGATTTGTGGTCCAAATTGGCATTTGTTACATTTACTTAGTAAGCTGCAGTCAATGTGGTTGCCCAAGGGGAAGGAAGGGTGGAATTCCCAGCTGTACCCTCTTTGTTCATTTATTCCACTTATTAATGATCTGCAAGCCAAGGCACTGTCTGGTCCTTCCTCTCAAATATGGACTAGCTTTACAATACTTTAGAAAGAAAAACATTCTCCCTTATAAATAACTGTTCAGTTAATTAATTTCTTTATGTGTATAAAGCTAATCTATGGAAGAATAAGTCACCTTGATGTAGATACTTTTAAGGTACTTTAAGACCTGTTCAGAGTCAGTATCAATATTACAAGTATAGTCTGCTGCACAAAGCTACAGTGCATACTGTACCATACTTTAGGCAATGTTATGAAACATCCCTCAAATTCCGTTCTGAATGTCTGTATATGAACCAAAATTGCCAAAGATAATACTCTATTTTTTCAACTATGTAGCCTTTTTTTACAAGTAAATTAAATTAAGAAACCAATGTGAATTTCTCCACAAGCTATTTCATACTTGGATACCCTTGAACTTTACTAAATCTGGGCTAAAAAACAAATGTGCAGTTGAAATAGTTCAGTAAATATTCAGAATCCCAAGAGGTCTTTATTTGCTATTGTCATGCAAATATCTACCTCTTACAGTGTATTTTAACAACATATTTTTGAAGATAGGAGTACAAGTTCATCTTAATCTATTTAAGATGTATAAAATAACATTGTCAAGAATGAAAAAACGCTAATGAAAAATATATAACCCTTTAAAGACATTATTAAATCTGAGGTGGAGCCTAACACTACATTCCTGTGTACAGAAAACCCCACAGACTTTAAAACCAGCTGATGAAAAAAAGTAAAGGACATATTTTATTACAGTACTTGTATTTTTAAATCAGCTTCTTGTCTTGTCCATCACACACACTCTGCTGAGAAACTACTGCACTTAGGGATAAACATCTTGACTTAGGCCATTTGTAAGCTGCCCCCCTTCATTGTCTAATTTCTTCAACTACCACATTGTCTTTCCAGCTGAAAGTAAGCCAGTACCAAGTGCTCACTGCCAAGACAAACTCAGAACTTCTTTTAACCTGCTAGACTAAAGCCAGGAAATGTTTAACCTGCCAAGATCAAGTTGCAACTCTCTAATTTGCCAAAATCATCCCACAAGGAGTTGAGAAGGAAAAATTCTGAGTTGAAATCCTCAAGTGAAAATATTTTTTATCTTTTTTGGTTTCTGATATGCAGCAAAACCAGTACTCCATTTAGATTTCATCTGGTTTCACATGGTTCTGGATGGCACTTTCTAATTAGATTGTTCTCTGTGATAAAATTACTAGATTTGCAGATCAAAGGAAAACAGTGGATGCTGCTGTCTGGCTGAGCTTTAACAAGGCTTTCAACACAATCTCCCAGAGAATCTTTTTAACCAAGCTGGTAAATTATATTCTAGATGTGCAGACTAATAGATGTAATACCTGCCTGGAATCTGAGGTTCGAAGGGTCAAAAAGAAGGCTTCTCCTCAACTGGAACCTAGGTACCAACATATTTCCTTAGGTGCTATTTTGGGGCCTATCTTAATATCTTACTCTGTGACCTGGAGGTGGAGATGTAATGTACTCTCCTTAGGTTCCTGGATTACACCAAAGTAATGTGTACCACGGAGACACTTGTGGGCTGTCACTGAGAGTGATGCAGACAGGCTGGAGGAATGGCCTGACAGAACCTTACAAAACAAAGGATGGACAAATGCACCTTGCACAGACACCTGAGAGCAAAGCAGGCTGGAGGCTGACAGGCTGGGCAGCAGCTCTGCAGAAGAGGACCTGGTGATCCTTGTAGGAAACTGGCTAAACATGAGTCAGCAATGTGTCCTAGCACTGAGGAAAGCTAAAGAGAAAACCATCTTTCCTCTTCCAGAAATACTAGCAACCTCCAGAAGAGACAGAAATGATCAAACAGGAATATTTTCTCATTTTGCATGCAGCTTACTTTGAAGATTGGCTAACACTAGAGAAACTACTCATCTCTCATCCAGTGCTCACAAATGCTCTCATTAATCAATAAAACGGAACAAAAGCTTTTACACTAATACCTATGGTTATTTTTTTCAGTCTGTCTATTCATCTATGATAACATATCTTCTTTGTGTGTCATGTTTTCAGTAGCTCTTTTTCTTCTGTGTAAATCCACCAGTTCTTTGACAAAGTTCAGGAATACCATCAGTTACAGTGATTACTCACTCAGGTGCCACAGATTTGTTTTGGCATTGGCACGAAATTAGTTCTGACAAACTTGCTGATTAGAGGCTTTGGGGAGAAGAACAGCTGGTATTTATTGCCAAACATTGTTACAGATTCAACACTGTTCAGAAAAATTATATGGATTACAGTTATTAGCAGAAATTCTAAAAATAGATTGCTGAGCAATTCAAAAACTAGAACCAGGCTGCATTGGTCTGATATGAATATACATTATGTATATACTAAATGCAACAACTTGTGCAGCAATATTCTATATTAGTACAAAAACAAAAGTTTACTTCATTTTTCAGCTGGATAAATTCTGAATTAAATTCAACACCCCACTGGCCACATTGAGGAAAGAATTTAGCCTGAGACTTTAACATCTATGCCTCTAATGTCAATACAGAACTTTCAATGTATAGCTGAGTATGATTATATCTTATAAATGAAGAGGAACCGGGAATTTTTACAATGTTTTATATGCTAATTTATTCACTGACAGTGTTGTAGCAATATAGGTTATACTGTAAAGTTTCCCATACTTCTCTGAGGACTTCAGATTTGAACTGAACTGAGGAAATTCTTTATATAGCAACACATTTTGATCTTCCTTTTTCCAAAGGCTTGGGCACCTGCAAAAATTACAAATCAAGCCAAACTCTTTGAGTGATATATGGAGGACCACAATCCACTAGGAAATAAGCTAAGATGAAGTCATTAATTTCATTTAGGTCTTTCAGTGGGATTTGAACCATCCAGCTCACAAACCATGTCTCATGAGGTTGCAGTGTACATGCAGACCACAGTAATAATGATTCATATACATATATGTGTATATGCTTTATTGCTACCTTTAGCTGGATTAAAAGCAATATATCAAATTTTATATTTCTGCTTTTTTTTATTAGCTTTCTAGTACTTGATCAGCTGATAGAGGCAATAATGAAATGGTTTTTTATAAACTGGAGTTTTTAAATCCTGTCCTGAGAATGTAATATTTCAAAATATAGCCTAAGCTTTGGGGAAAATACCAATTACAGAAACAGCATTAAAAATGCCAAGCACTGGGCAGAAGCAATTCTGGATCAGTTTAGAAAAGTGATTGATGAAACTCTAATCCGAGCTGAAGGAACAGTTTCACGACAAGCTGCGACCATTCCACACACTTCATTAGCTGCCATAATTAGCCTGGTGTTTCAATTTGTTAGAACTGGTGGGGACAATTTTACTCAGAATACAAACATCAAAAACAGGGTGCCTCAGACTTTAGAAGAGGCTGATGAGAAGCTTTTCTAGTCTCTGTTAACTAAAAGATTAATTACAGCTGATGGGAGGCTGTACTCTGATTGTCACTCTGTCTATGTGCATTACTTTTAGCATTAGAAAAAAGACATGGTTGACACTACACTGCTCAATCAAGCAGCTTTGAATTAGTGCACAAAGTCTGTTAATATGCAATGTTTTTATTGTTTCTCTTTTTCTTTTTTTCTCCCCTAAGTTTGAGGTTCTCATATATAACAAGTTACTCTTTAAAAGAGCAGGGTGTTTGGTTGGTAATGATAAGCACTTATCATATATGCTGCCATTCTACATGACTACATGACTACAGGTGAGAAATCCTGACATGTTCCAAAGCTACAAGCTGGGAATATTACTAGTTCCTACTATCTCAGTCAAAATGTAAATTCCTTCTCAAATAGTCTCATTATGAGAAACAAAACCAATACAGTTGTGAAACTGGTTCTGTGTGTTTCAGTCTTTGTACCCTACTCCTCTATGTCAGGTGTGGTAATGCCTGTTTGTTGTTTGTTGTTAATGTATATGCTCTATACATTAACTCACCAAAGCTTGTAAGGTTGTATATATGGAAGTGAAGTGTGAATCTGAAAGGCAAAGATTAGTCCTGAATAATCCCATAACTTTCATTGTAGAACATTGACACATGGCAAATCACCTAGTCATAAAAGCACACGTTTTGTGGATATGCCTTTCACTTTCACTACAAGTATTATGCTGAGATCAACAAAAACTGTAAGAGAAGAAATAACACAGTTTATCACAGTGGAACATCCTATTAACCTGAGTTTTTAAAGGTATGTTGAAACCAGCTCTTCATTGCATTAAATGAATAAACACTGAAGTGTATTCCAAAGTGAATATCATACCATGATTTAAAATGGGGCAAATTAGTCCAGAATTGATTAATAATATCAATTTTGAAGAAAGAAGTAGTAGAAACTTATACCAAACAATTAAGACAACAAGCAGTCTGTACAACTTTCCATGTCTCACTCATTCCAACATAACTGCACAAAGCTTTTACCGTGTTTTCTTATTCAAGGAATGTAGGTTACTCTAAAATCCATTTTTCTGCACTGAAGTCCTACTGCTCCAAGATTAATGTACTTTTGCTCTCTGGAGACAGCATCAAAACAAACAAAATAAACAAACAAAAAACCCGCAAACTCACAGCCTTTCTTTCAACTTGGGCTCATACTTGGCATAATATCTTAGGTGTAACACCTACAGGTGTTATTAGAATTTAAATTATAAAACTATACAGTCATAATGAGTCAGTGCAGCAAAATTTCTAATTCAGACTTCATTTCAAGATGCAACATTCTACAGTCCTAAGTGAACCTGTTGCAAGAAAATCATCAAAATATGCATCTCTGATCTTAGACCTCAATTTTACAAATTCACCAGCAATGTACATGTAAAAATGAGATTTTAAAAGTCTATTTTTCTGACAAAATAGGTAACACTGTTTTTCCTAGAACATTCTGTCCGAATGGCATGTATTTACATATTGATTAAATTTTCTTATGGGCCAGATCCTTACCTGATGCCAATTAGCCCATCCCCATGCATATATATCAATTATGCTAGGGCTGAGGACCAGCTCTCAAACCTGCAGTTTTCAACAGTTGTATGGTCCATGTAATTCTCAGAGGATTGCGAAAATCTTTCAGTTACTTTAATTTCAACTCTATTTAACAAGCACAAACAAGGTCTCAGTGAGTATTATCAAATAATAAGTAACATGCTTTTGCAGATAAGTTCCATAAAGAATTTTAAGTGACTTCAAAATATGGCCTTTTTAATTCAATATTGCAGCAAATTGAATTGAGTTGAAATACATTATGTTTGACATACATATTTAAAAAATTTCTTAATTCCAAGAATCCTGAAGTATTCCAAGTCTATCCAAAACTGTTATAAAAAGGCAAGGCCACAGATTTCCCAGTATAGTGTATGGATTTTGAATTCCAACAAACAAAATCATATCCAAATAGTCAACACCTAAGACCAAGATAAACAAATTAGTATAACTCCAGTATCTACTACTTCTAGATTAACCAATTTTTTTGCAATTTAAAGCTGTGCCACAAATTACTGTAATGTACACTAAGCACGTATTGAAGGAACTGGGCAGGATACTCTATTTCTAAAGTGTTTCTGATTAAATAAGAGGCTTTACAATGTTTAAGCAATGTGTATAATGGGAATTATTTAGAAAGCTTAAACAGACATACATCTCATTCACAGAAATACTGGTTAAAGTTAACTTTTACTAAAAAAGCAAGTTTTTTTTTTAATACCACTAAAATGCAAATTACATTATTAAATGAAGAAGGTAGTCAAAGCAAGACATTTATCATCCAACAGACAAATGACAGAGGATTGCTAGTTAGACAGTATAATAAGTGCCATCTAATTTTCTCTTTCGAATCAATTTATTCTTCAAAGCCTTGGATCATCATCAAGGGACTGCATTTTCCCACTGAGAAATTACAGAACTGAAAATCAGGTTTTATAAAATATTCAACTAGTTTCCCACAAACCCTTACAAATAACCACTAGAATGGATTTGATTAGACTAATAGTAGCAGTATCTCTTATACAAATAATTGAATGGTTTGACTCTTCTCAGACCCTACTTTGTAGCATTATTTCAAAATCAGACCCTGTACTGACTCATCAGTAACCACTAGAAAGCATTTTCCAGCTTTCTAGTTATCCACAGATTCTTTTCTGCATTTAGTTGAACATTAGACAAGGGTACATTTTGCATGTTTTGATTTTCTTCACAGTGTTTACCATCTTTCTACAACCAATAAAATATTTTGAAAGCTCAATGATGGTTAATAATAATTAATAATTGTATTTCAAGCATATAATTTTTCAAAAGCAACCCAACAGTGGTGACCTTAAGGATTTTCTCAAAGAAAACAATCTACAGCTCAGGAACCTTTCCAGTGAGAGCATTGAAATGCTCATAACATAATGTAATTCTGTAAATAAGACAGAGTCATAAGGAACCTGAAAACATCATTAAGTAAATTGTCAGAAATTGGAATTGTCATTTGTTTTCCTGGAAAATGAAATGGGCGCATCTTAGAGATATTTCATTCTAGTCCTGTGAATGAGAGGTAATGTCTGGTGTTCCCATTTTTGGACATGGCACACTCCTGCTTTCTTTAATACCTTTCCTTCTCAACAGTACATTATGACATTTACCAAAAAAAAAAAAAAAAAAAAAAAAAAAAAAAAAAAAAAAAAAAAAAAAAAAAAAAAAAAAAAAAAAAAAAAAAAAACAAAACCAAAAACAAAACAAAAACAAACAAACAAAAACAAACAAACAAAAACCCCCAAACAGACAAAAATCAAACAAACAGAGAAAGAGATCAGAAGTAGAAGTTGCAAAAGTGACTTTAAGACACTTTTTGTTACACATTTTCAGAGACCACCTTCTTATTAAGTTGTTCTGTAATATTAAATTGGGTGACACTGCTCTTTTTCTGTACTATCTCGTCAGGTAGCCAAACACCTGAGCTCCAAGGAGCTCACAGCTCTGGAGAGTAATGCTGTTGAGGGAATCAAACTATGTGGAGGCAAGAAGGCACTCAGGTTGATTTTCATGTGAAGATACATCAGCATTTGGGCTCCAAGTGGTTTCTTCTGAGAGTAGAAAATATATGTTACAGTGTAGAACAGACTTTTCATGAATAGTACATTATTTATTGTTGTCAGACCAGATCATTGGATTTAAATGATTTGGTTCAGTGCAGGACTCAGGATAGCAGGTAGGAAGCAGGCAGTTGATAACTCAAACCAAGGGTCCACTTGGAGCATCTGAATGGATACATCAAGTCATGCCAACAGTAATAACCATACAGGAGCCATGTCATGGGCCAGGGATCGCTGGACTGTATCCCACTTTGGCAACAACCCTTATTATCCCTGACATGGCTCATGAGGAAGCCAGAATTGGAGCAAGCAAACTCCCACAGCCCTAATAATTCCCTTCTGGCTGTTACATTATATAAGATCTGTATTGCCTAAGGAAACACACTGAGGTGGGATTGGGGAGCTAGGAATCTGATATTCCAAATATATGCTAGCACTTCTCATGTACAATAGTAACTTCTGTCATAAAGCACACTGGTAAATATGGCCTTTAAAGTTTTAAAAGGTAATAAAGCTGACAGTTCAGGTGCACATTCATTAGCCGCTATCACACTGTACTAGAAAATGTTCTTGGATAATCTTTTTTTCCTAATTAAAATTAAATCAAGCAAATTCCTTTGACAAAAATGAAGTCACAGTCTGAACAAGAAAGAATTAAACTTCACACAGATCATACCTATGATCTCAAGTCAAATCACGGGAAGGTTAAAAAACAGGGTTAAGATGGAATTTAAGTAAATTTCAGTATAGTGAGGGATGGGAAAGCACAAATAGTGTATCAAAAATTCTGCCTCAGAAGGACATCATCCACTAGACATGACTGTTTTATGTGTTGACCCTACAAGAGATAAAACTAATTTTCAAACAGAAAAAAATCTCTTTACCCCTCCACAAGATTGTTTTTCTGTTTTCTCCATTAAGCCAGATTGAAAATCTATCAATTCTTGGACAAAGAGCCAAATTTATGTCTAGTGTAAAGCAATGAAACTATACTTCTCATTATACTTATGTTGTAACATTCTTTATATAAATTCTGGCTTGGAATATACACTCATACTTGTTTTTATCTGTTTATATGTCATGATTTAATTAAATACTTCTGCAACTTCATGCAATCACAGTTTACAGCAATCATTGTTCAACAAAATCATCTGAAGCTGTTGATTGTGCCTTTATCTACACTGGCTGAATCTGAGCCTGTAATTCTCTGCCTCTGGTGACAAAGATGGAAGTGATATAATTTATATATGGAACAACTATTGCCTGCTCTAATGGTTACACAGTGCAGTGTGAAAATGCCAGCAGTGTTGACCACAGCCCTGCTTCTGCTGCTCCATCAAAAGTAGAATTGTGTTGGTGGTGAATTACAAACACTAGTTATCCTAGCCCAGGCAAGGCCATCATAATCAGAATTATTTGAAGTTGATATTTGATTAATGCTGGCATTACTCTGTAAGTGATTTCCATTAGATGACATCTAATTATTTAATTATTTCCATTATTAATGGAATGAAACAATTCAAAACAAAAAAGCTAGAATGACTGTTTTTCAGGAAGATCATAAACATCAATTCATACATGTAGAAATCTTACCAAAATAATATCAAGCTTGCCTGTTGAACTTGAAAGGCATATTTTATCCCAATCAATGCATAAAAGTGAAATTATCTATAACTAAGGCATGTTTCTCTGCTGTACAGTTCAGTTGTAATGATCCACACACACTGCACTTGCACATCAATTACGATAATCATAATCACGGTCGTTAAGCTGAATGTTCATTATTATCAGGATGCTGGTGACAGCAGATTCAATCATCGGGTGCAATGGGCAGGCAGTCACAGTCCCACCCAAGTTTCTGCACATAGCGTTGTGCCACATTAAATCCACGATGTGTTCCACATCCCACTCCATTCCAAAAGCTGTAGACGGTAAAGGTCAACTTTATGTTCTGTGCATTATGCTTAGGTTCTCTAAATTAATTCTTTGCAGTACTGGGTATTTTTATGCTTTGTAGATAATAAAATCCTGTTTGGGGCCAAAATGCCTGTGAAAATAATGAAACTGTGATTCAGTTGTACTGTAATTCACCTATAATAAGGCATCAGAGGGAAGAATCTATCAGAATGGAACATCATAAATGATCACTTCCTGAATTTTACAAATTAAAAAAATTAAATGCTGCTATTAAAGTCAGTTTTCTAAAATGCATATGCAAACTAATTCCAATACCAGTTAAAGACTCTAAGCTATTATTTCTGCCTCAGCAAATACGAGCATATATGAGTGTTTTGACAGCTGAAAGACTATAGTTAGTGTATCTGATCCCTTGACTGTCCATCTACATTGGAACCTATCACTGTAGATTAAATTCCTAGTGACAAGTAAATTCTTTTATATTGAAATTTCTCACATTAATTCTATCAAAGATATTCCAATGTATTTAGATGGATAATGTAGAACTTAAAATATGTAAGCATTTTTATGTTTTATACTGATACACTGAGTAAACTAACTAGATTCTGTTTCCCTAAAGGTATAGTATTTCCATTCCTTATTTATTTATAGTGAAGAATTAGAACAGAACACTTTTCCCCTTAACTCAAACTTTTTTGAAATGTAAATCGAGTGAGATAAAATTTTTCAGATTATAACTAGATGAAAAAAAAAAAAAACTACTAACTTTTTCTCACATAGATATGGTAATTATTATGTTTAGAGGAAGTCTATGCTAATACCCTTTCATTTTCCAGAAGAAATGTAACAAGGTAATATTTTCATTGTTGATCATTTTGCTTCAAAAGTAATTATATAATTTACATACTAATCTTTTTGTGACTTGAATTACATTGCATAGTAATAAACACATGAAAACCTCAGGAAAACAGAACTACGATATGCTCATGCACACACACAAGGAAATTTTTTGTATTTAATATCAAAAAAAGCCAGCTAATATCAGCTAATACCTCAGCAGCTCAGAGGGGTCACTGATCCACTGACCACTGACTTGACTCCTTGGAAGGACTTACACAGTTACCAGCAACAATGCAAGAAAATTGTTTAGCATAAGACCATCAGATACTGAATAGAGATCATGGCAGTGTTATAAGCTATTCAGGTTGCAATAGAGGTTGTAGCCACAAAAATATAACCTTGTGGTAAACACAAAGGAGGGTTGTGTTCAGCAGACAAACCATTGAGCAAAAATCCACTTTGTTTCCAGTATTTTTTTACATGCCCTTTAGTCTTGTGATTCATTAGAACAGATAATTTTGTTCATAGCACTGATATAATCAAAGTTTTCACAGAGTTTAGAAATAAGAAAGTGACACAGAGTTCTATCAAATTTAAGAGTTAGGAAAGTGTGACCTCACACCTGCTTGTAGGCCTTTTTCCACTAAATTGCCATGAGGAGCTTGAGGTTTTGTGGTTCTTATTGGGTTTTTTCCTGATAATAATGACCCATTAAAGCAGTAGGTATGTCATAAATAGCCCTTTTCTCCTCTTATCTCTCTGCTGGAGTAAGCAGCTCCTAATGGAAGCTTCATATTGATTTAGAATTGGGGTTGGAAGGCTCTGTGTCATGTTGGGTTAATGTATACAGCTATTCACCTCCAGAGATTTGGGTTTATATCTTTCCAAGATCACAAGTAAAGTGAGTTTTGTTAGCTAAGCCCATAGTTTATATATGTGAGATATGATATACAGTGTAAATGTCTTTAGATTCTTGATATCATCATCTAAGCCTGAGCAAGAACTGCTCAGAACTGGAAAACCAAGTCTTTACAGGACAAGATGAGTACCAGAAATGACATTTAGGTCCTTTTTATATATTATGCTGTGGGACTTCAGCCAGTTATACGTTCCACTCGTTTTTCAAAGACAAATTCAGATCTTTTTGTTTGATTGTTGATATTTTATGTGCAAGGAAATATAACTAAATACATGTTGAAATACCAAAATTTTACTCTGAGCTCATTTTTAAACCTTAAAGTTCTGAGGAAAAATATTTTTAAATGTTCCTTCTCAAACTAAGACTCCTTGGAACTTGCTGTATATTTACAAGGGTTAAACTGCTTTCAAGGGAATAATTTATCATATCTTACAAAATTCCAGAATTGTTTAGATAGGAAGAGATTTCTTGAGATCACCCTCTACAGCCCCCCACATTCAGCTAGAGCAGATTGCCTAGACCATGGATATATCCAAGCATAAAGATTCTACAACCTCTTTGGGCAAACTGTGCCAGTGGTCTCCCATCCTTACAGAAAAAGAATAAAAGCATTTTCTTGTTTTCAGATGGAATTTCATGCACTTCACTTGTGTTTAATTGACTCTTGTCCTGTCACTGGACACTGTGGAATCTGAGAGAAGTTTGGGTCCTGTGCTTCCTTTGCTCTTATCAGGTGCTTGTGCACTTTAATAAGATCTCCCCTGTACCTTCTCTTCTCCAGACTGAAGTGTTCCAGCTGTCTCAGCCTCTCCTCCTACAAAAGATGCTTCAGTCCCCTAACTATATTGGTATAGTGCAGCACAGAGCCAAAGTCCATTATCCTTTTTGTACTCAGAAATTTTAAAGTGATTAAGATACCTAATATACATAGAAGTAATGTAAACATTACACAAACTCTCGTTCTGAGAAAAATTACCTCTTGCAGCTCTACAAAACCAGACATATATGAGATGCTCCTGACAAAGCAGGCAATTTAATTAAGTCCTCTTAAAATAAAATTAAAAAAAACAAAACAAAACAAAACAAAACAAAACAAAAACAAAAAAAAACCCCAGCTATTCACCAGTTTTAAGATTTTTCCAAAATATGTAACCAGTAAAATATTGTGTTGTTTTAATCAGGTTTTGCTATAATTTCCTGAAGGTTTATCTTAATGTGTAAGAATAATATACAACCTCTCTTAAATCAGAAAAGTCAATACAAACATAATGAAACTTAGCATAATGTGTGAAGCTTTACTTAATCAGGGTCTTAATCCTGATTTTGTAGGACCAACAGCTGTTGAATTTCCTCAAACTGAATTTATGAGTGAGTCAAGGAAATCTCACATCTTATCACAGCTCTAACTATGTGATTGTATAACATGCTAGAAAGAATCCCATTGAATTGCATGGTCTCTGGATCATACTGAAATTCACTTATTTTAATAAAATAGCAACCAAAAAAAGTAAATAAATCCTTGATTTTTGCAGTGACTTACCTTGTCTGCTATCCACTTCTTAGGATATACTTCTCTGAAATATTTAGTTCCATAAGCTTCTTGGCCATATTTGCCTGACTTACAAAGTGATGGCTCATACTTCTCATAATTTTTATGATATGAAGAAAATGGCAGAAATCTGAAATTCAAGAATTTTTTTAAATCAGTTATGTTCTTCTTTAGATGCCACAGGATTGATGTAAATCAGTGCTGCAGGAGACGACATAGACACATGTTCCTGATATTTTTTACCACTTTCTTAATATTCCCCCTCTGTATCATGAGAAGATAACTGTAATTTCTCCTGCAGCTTTCAGATTATATTTGCAGCAAAGAGATACTGAGTTTCAACAGAATAAAATGAAGACGTTGTGCACAAGGATCTAACTTGCTTCACTTGCATTAGTAGATTATTACTTTGTTTGTATCTGCATTAACAACTAATGGGATGTGCAGGACAATCAGGGTTCTCTTTGCTGGAGGTGCATGCTGATACCTCAGGTCCTAGCTGGCAGTGTAGCCTGTGCCAGCTGCCAGTGGCAGGCACTCCCCATGCAGGAGACCAGAGATCACCTCTGGAGGTAGACAGCCTTTGGTATGCCATAACCAAAGCTAAATAAACAATATTCTCATTTAACAGAACAGAAACTTGGGCATATTGGTAAACCACAAAACAGAGGAATTGTTTCTTCAGAATTCAGAGACTGTGTATTTTACTTTTAAGTTATAATTATCTCCTAATTAGCAATCTTTTTGAGCCAGGTTCTTTCATTTTCAGTCATAATGATGATGGACTTGCTGCTTACACAGTGCCAGCGACTAACGAAGCTCCAGCTACCTGCTGGAAGGGGTTTTCAGATGGATGTCCCTAACTGTCATGGACAACCACAGGTTTTTTGGGTTGGTTCCAGAGAAAACTATATGAAGGAAGGTGAGAAACATCCTGTATATAGAAGATCTGCAAGACACCCTACAAACACATCTTAGTTCCATCTGTTTCAGTTTGCAGGAGAGTCATGAGAGCAAAGAAGTACATTTTACTGTAAAGTAAAAGACTGAGAATTAAGTTTATCATTGCTGGTATTCTGAAAAAATCAATATGTGTTCTTAATTCTAGAAGTGCAGGAAAAATATTACTCAGTAAAATTAGAACAATATGCTTCAGAAGTCTAAAACATCACTTTTAAATGCCATGACAAGAAGTGTAGTTAATTAGAATGGTTCCTTTGCTGAAAGTTTTTCAGAATCCAAAGTCCCTATAAGAGTTAGGAAAACAAAATTTTGATAAAAATGAGGATTAAAATACCCTTCTTCATCTTTCAGCTGATACAGATGCAGAAAATTATTTATTTTGACTGACTTATCAACAACTGTTTGAGGGCATTTTTAAATTTTTTTTTTCATTCCACCTCATTAAAAAAAAAAAAAGGTTTTAGAATCTTTCCAGCTATATCAACTTCTACTATGATGTACCACAAGCAAATGTCATGCAAAGTTAGTGAAAGGAAAACCCTGAGTTAGCAGACTTTTAAATAATAAAAAGCTATAGTAGCATGTGTATACCCATGAGAAAGGACACCCTCCATACAAGACAGATTACGGTACTTGTAATGCTAATTTGCACATGGGATGGACATCAGAGATACACAAAAATTAATGTGGCCCCAGTGTCCCAGAGAATACATCCAAGGTGCTGTGAGCCGGCTGCTCCACTTGCAGTTTTTATCACTTCTGAATTGCATTTTAATAGTACATTTTTCTTTTGTTCAGACATGAAAGAAAATTGGCTTTCTCAGGGGATTGGATAGCTGAGAAGACAAGGCTTGCAGTTTTGGGATTTGCCCATATGTGCACAGAATTTAGTTGAGCCATAGCATTCCTAATTTAATATGAATACCATGTCTGTAAAATTTATACACAAAATTATTTGTAAAATCTTGAGGAAAGTAGATGTAAATTATTATAGCTTTCCTTAAAAAAAGTTCTACATAGGGGTTTTGATTTTATTGTGGATCAATTAATTTTTGTCTTTTTGGCAAACAAATTCTCACAGTAATGTAGGTTCTACTATGATTCCAAAAAAACCCCGAAATTAACACTCTGAGACACAACTAGCAGTATATTCTTTTAATTGAGAGAACAAAAACATAATAGGGTATAAAGGTATCAAATAGAAGCTTTTTCTTCTGTTTACAGTTCTGCTCTCAGAGTCAGGGGCAGATCCTTAAATTGATGATGCTCTAGCTACAAGAAAGGATATCGTGCTAGTAAATTCAATGTCTGCTTAAAGTAAGTGAGAATTTTCATTATGTGAATACATAATTAAAAGAATTACAACCATTTTTCATGTTAAGTAGGGTAACCAAATTCATGGGAGTAATAAAAAGTCATTATAACCCCTCCAATAATAATAGTAAGAAGTAATACCACTGCAAAACAATTCAGTTATGGTATTATGTTCTTTGTATGTATTATGCTCTTTGTACATACCTGACACAAGTTTTTGCAAAATTAATAACAATATGTCCTCTGAAAGTGACAGAAGAGAGTGACAGAAGAAGAAAATTAAATTCAGACAATGGTAGGATACCATTACCAATTGTACAAGTTTAGATTTCAAAACATTCACTCATTATTCCTACATTTAGGTTTCAGTTTTTCCTTGTGATTTACATGTAAATTCAGAAATTCTTAAAGCTTTACAGTAAACACAACAGAGACAGAAGTCCCAATTAAAGAAGAATTAAATTCTGTATTGATGTTTTATTGTGCTATAAGACAAAGTCACTATAAGCTGAGACTTCCCAAAGGATGATTTAATGGAAGGTGAAGTTTCCCTAAATACATATATTGAAAAATAAAAAATTATTTAATATCAGCCTGAATGAGAGATATGCCAAAGAATACGTTCAGTAATGGGGTAGGGGTTGGAATCAAAAATGGGAGTATTGTCCATACTTAACTTGAGAAGGACCAGGACCAAGGCTGGCTGTCACTATCACCGATGAAGGCCAGCTGCACTGCTGCCAGAACCCACTATATTGAAACCTAATCAGCCTAAAAAGACCTAGAAGCCTTTGCTTAGTAGCCAAACGAGGACCTGACAGCTGCTAGAGGTATTTAAATTTCAAAGACACCATAGATATTTATTGCTAACAAAAATTAAAATTGTTTTATCTCTCATCCTGTCGTGGACCTTTCATTAGCTATAATTTCATCTTTCTAATCCTTTTTCCCCTCACATGTTTACACTCCCCCTCCATGACCATTTCTTTGCTTTAGTCTGTCTCTTTTATTGCAATCTCCCTCAGTATTTTGACAGCAGATGGAAGAGACCTTTTAGATGCTGAAGGTTTTCCAATTGGGTTGGAAATCAGCAGCAGGAACTGATTTCTGGTGTCTTTGGCAGTGTGAGAGGAGCACAGCAGCCCAAGCAGGAAGAATTTCCCCAGGTCCATCACTGACTGCTGGGCAGCAGTGTCCCAATGTTATATGGTACTTACCAATAGGACACAGGACAGAGGCAGTGACTTTTTATTGAAATTTAAATGACAACAGAAAAACCAGAGTGGTCCTTCAGCGTGTTTTCCAAACCTGCCCAAGAAGCAAAATCCCAGCAGTCTAGCAGAGCAAGCAGGTAATCCTGGTCCCAGAAATGTTACAAAATATACCCAGGCTTCTGAGAAAGAACTGCCAGATCTACTGCTGGACTGCCACACATGCTGCACTGCCAGGGCACAGTAAGCAATATAAAACCCCAAGTACTACTTACATGGTTTTTCAAACTTTCATATTTGTATGTACTGTTCATTTTTGTAATTTGGTAGGAAAAATGCCAGCAAAGTATTAACTCTATGACATTGTTAAATTTTTATCTAAAGTGTTTTTATAGAATAGCAATTCAATTCCTTTTTGTCTTGATTTAATTCAAATAAGACAATTTTATCTCACTTTGAAGAACTCTGTGAACAATTAGCTCCAAACAAGCCATGCTTCTCTATCAGAAATCTGTGAATATTTTATCTTCTTTTCTTTTTTCTTTAATAAAACATGACACTAATTTTAAGCTTTCAAATTTGGATTATACCTGAAGTAATTTTTTCATCAAATCCAATCTTTTCACTTGGGGAACAAAGAAGGAAGGATAATGGTTTTCCATAGCAAAACAACTGCAGCAGGGCAGATGTTATTTAGTTTATAATGCATGTATATTAAAATCAAAGTGTTAGATACAAGAATAAAGATGGAATATTTTATTTCACATATTTAGTGACATTATTTTTAGTGCACTGTTTTTGCCATAAGAAGCCTACCTAGGTGCATTAGTGCAAATATTGTTACTGGAAATATACTAAATACATAGTTTATTGAAAAAGTATCAATCACTTTGATTGTAACATCAGTAAATCTAAAAATCCTCTGGCCATTTTTATTTAACCCCTGTCTGTGATAATGTAAAGTGGCAAATAAAAGCATAGCCCAGTTCCTGTAGGAAGTAAAAGAGATTTTTTCTGCAGCAAATTCTGGAACTTCTTAATTATATACAGACTTATTATCTGCATCCCCAGTGTTATAAAGTACCAGAACTTCATTAGAAAAATTAAGATGGAAAAATGAAGGCACTACTTTGTAAATTTCCAGTGGAAATTAGCTGGAAGAAGCAGAGGAATACTGGATCAAAAGAGGGTAATCATGCTTAACTGTGCCCTAGAGCACCCGCATGTATAATACGATTTGCACAGTAACTACCTCTCCTATTACTGCTTGTTTGGAGTATTCTGTGTTAATGGGGTTAGCTAATTTAGTATTTTAACTTAAAAAGACTCAGCTGATTAATAAATGTTGCACACTGTGCTAGTAATTAAAATAAATGGAAGAGTTACAAATAGAAGTTGAATTGTTAAGAAAACATTATCTGAAAATATATGATAATCCCTGTTTATCATAATACAATAACAGTCCAGAAAACATGCAAATTGCTGAAGTTGCAAAGCATATGACAAACTAAGTATAATTTGAAAAAGTTTTCACATGTGTTGTTTCCATATGACATAAAATGTAGTAGCCATTTTCACTGCAGCTAAGTCAGAAATACAGTAAAAGATTTATAACTCCAGAAATTAATAGATTTTCTTAAAATTGTAAATCTTTAAGTGACTTGCATTTTAAGTTTTCTTACCATTAATACCAGGCAGCTCATAACATCGATGCTCTCCAAGTACAGAGTTGATTTAGGTCACTAATTTCTCTCAAGTGTATGTGTCCTGCCCAGCACAGGGCAGCACAGCAGCACCTCAGCTCTTGTAAAGGAAAGCACAATCTTGCTGAAAATAAGCCCATGGGGAGCTGGGTGCTGCTGTATTCACACAGCACGGGAGAGGCAGGATGTGCAAACATGGCTGTACACGAGTGAAGCATTGTGGCCAGGACCAGGCTGTGCATCTCCAGCACAGCACTGAGCACAGACACAGCCAAAAGGTGAGATGTTTCTGATGTTACATGAGAAGACTACAATAAATTAGGAAACCTAAGCCTTACACTATTGCTATCACCACATCTCATTCTGTTGTTTGTTGACTTCATAAAGATGCTTAATAGTATACTTTGAAGTATGAGGCATATTATATGAGACAAATTTCATCAAAGTTAATGAAAATAATTTACATTTTTGTTCTTGGGAAAATTAGGCCAGCATGTGGCTGCACACAGCTGAGGAAAGAACTTCTTACACTTCGTCTAAATCTGCTGGATCCAGCATTTGGTGTCTCAAACTAGATACTATATCAAGTGGCCATCCCAAAGGAATGCAATTGTCATTCCTATCCACGTGGAGGAGGAAATCACTTCATTTGTATGAAAAATAGCACAATAAGGTAGTAACAGCTTCAATTACATGAGAAAAAGGAATCGTTCTTATTAGGCTGGATTACCCAGTTGCTTTTCCATTACAGAATAGGAAATTCCAGCAGTTAAGTAAGCACAGTATATTCTCCTTTGGTTTCATTTGTACTGCTTCTGCCTGCCTCAAACTCTCTCACAGCTTTTCCAATTTTTTTTTCTGCATTTTATCCAAAGCAAGAACTTTCTCAGAGCTTGCAACACTCATCCTATCATCCTGTAAACAACCACTTTAAAGAAGCCTAATAATTAGAGGTATGTGAGAGTTATGAATGTTGCTGAAAATTTCAGGTACATGACAACAATCTTTCTGTCTTAAGAGACCTCACACAATACTCACTCTGGAAATATACATATGAATGATTCAGTCTGTCAATGCATGCAAACACAAGCTTTGTCAACAAATGCCACATTACTTCTGCTGCTCATTCTCTCCTCGTTTTCTAAAACAGAAGAATAACCAGCATAGGAAGCACTACCAGGAAGAAATAAAGTCCCAAAGTACACAATTACATAGCAAGAAATTTGTCAATTCATAATAGACACTGCTGGGAAAAAAACTACTGTAGAGTCTGAGTAACCCTTTGCTGGCTCCTCCCTGGACACCAACATCCCACACAGCAGCTGCAGCATTACTGGTGAGCATTAGTCCTGGGGCTGATCTGCAGCTCTGTCATCACCTTTTCAAGGTTACAGATGTGACCCTTGCATGGTTGGTTGAATAAGAAGCACAAATGGAATGATCACAGCCTGAAAATGTATAATACACTTTGCATTTAGTGTGCATGAAGCTGAGAATCATTGATTGTTGGGACATTGCTTCTGTACATTAAGGATGGCATTAAATGCTTCCTTACCCACAAGGTAAATAAAGACCCTACATCAAACAATATCTACCAAAGTTGGAGCCTCCAAATTTAAACTGTTCAAGACAAAATGTTCACAATTCCCTCACTGAGGAGTCAGTGAAACATTTATTGCAAGGTCTGACCTTCTGAAAATCTTGATACAGTAATGTCAGGGGTAAACTTCATCAAATAAAGACTGGGCAATGTAGCCATGCCTATAAATGAAGAACATCATCTATCCTCAGTTGGAATGCATCAACCACAACTAATTCAGTGAAGAAAACACTTTAAATGAGAGGTAGAATGACGCAGGAACGCCACGATGAGACACAACAGAGATGATAGAGCCAGAGCGAGAGGAGGAAAAGAGGAGTTTACTTTTTTGATTTCACCTTATATACATTTCACAGAAATGGGCCACATTGGAAGATAGAGGTTCAACCTCTTCAATTCCACTGGTCTGAGAAGGTGTCTATCAATTGTCCCTCCTAACTGGAGGAATGTAAACAATAGTATTGTTTATAGAAAATGTGTGAGAATCTGACTCTTAAGTATGTAAACAATCAGAAGGCTAAAAGAACAGAAAAGAACAGGGCGACAGTAGAATGTTAATTACTAACTAGTGATATGGGGTCTTTTAAATATCACTAGTAGAAATTAGATATAAAAAATGAAAAGAAAAAAAGCAGAAATTTAAGCTGAGATGTGAAAATTAAGCTATTTCCTCCTCACACCAATAAATGAAAGGATACAGAGAGAAATAGAAAGTGTATTTGGGAGTGTTTTGTACTTGTAACTGAACTCAGTTATGATTTTGGCATGAAAGGAATAAAAAGTGCTGTCTCTCACTAAAAAGACAAAAACGAAAACAAAAAACCCCAAACAAACAAAAAAAACCCAAACCACCAAAACCATTGTCCAAAAGTGAAGAATCAGTCTAAATAATTTTTGTTAAATTTCTTAATTGTTTTTGAATGGAATTTTTATTCAAGGATACTATTAATATTAAATTGAAGGGAAATGGTCCAAAAATAAAAACATTGAAGCTGAACCATGTAAACACAATTGATTCTGGCACTCAGGTCTCAGTCCTGAAGCTGACACATATCAATATGAAGCTGATAAAAAAGCATGAAACAGACCAAAGATAGCAAAACATCACGTGCCAGTGATCACAGGCTGCTCATGAGGAAAAGTGATTCCCTTCTGTCCTGAATTCTGGTATTGAAGGGCCAAAGGATTGCCAAGAGCAATGAATTCAAGAAAAAGGTTGGCAAAACATAGTTCTTTTTCTAGTTAACTACAAAGCCAGAGAAGGTGACTTATCAGGCATTTATCACGATTGGACAATACAGTGTTTAACAGTCCATCGTGCTTAAAGAAAAAATCAAAAAGAAAGGAAATATTTTGGCAGTAGCCTTAGATCTTTTGGGACAGAAGCCTTCATCTTTTGGGATGGATTATGCCTGCCTTTATTTGTGATGTTATGGAAAAGAACTGTCCTGTCTGACACTCTTACAGCTGCTATGGCTTAGGAAATCAAACTGCTTCAGAGACGATTCCAATTTTTGTGCCATGCAACATATGCTCCCTCTCTCACCTTCCAAGTGCTCTGTGGCACTCTCCTGGGAGAGTAAACAAGTTTCATTGGCATGCAACACCATTTTTTCCTCCCATAGCCAGTAATCTCCCAGAATATGAAGACTGAGACGGTATTTTTTCCTTGGCAAGGTGCATGTGGAAAGACAGAATTTGCATTTGTTTTCTTATTTCCCATTAAAGCCATCTGTTGCATCACATATTATTATTATTACAAGTACTTCCTATAGATCCGAAGATATAGATGGCACATGTCACACAATTACAAGATAGGGTCTCTGCCCTGAGCAGTTTATAATCTAAGGACACAGAATTTAGAAGTATATACATAAAAAGTTTTCTAGTAAACTGTCAGGTTTGACATTTCATTTTGTCAGGCATGAAAGTTTTCTGAAAGCAATGGAATAAAGAAAACATTCTCACAACACTATAAGAAAAACCAATGAACTCACTCATTGTCATGTACAGGACTTCTCCATTCCTCCCTTGGTGTTGCCTCTCTGGCCTTGGCTGGTGGTGAATACATTGATTCTCTCACTAGCAGGGTTGGTTCCAAAGGCTTGTAGCGCTGCTGCAACACTTCAGCGGGATTGCGGAAAGGTCCCTGAAAGGTGTAGGATAGTACAAGCATTTTATTTTGGGGTTACAGTTCTTTCCCTCTTTTATTCATGGCATATCACTGATGAAACACAACACAGAATGTTTGGGAAGTGTAGCAAGACTTTTCTTCAAAAATAATTAAAGCAGATCAGTTTGTAGAGACTTACATAAAGGTGGATAACATACTCTAAAGCTTCAAAGAGAGTGAGAAATGTGCACTCAAAATCTATTTAACTACTAATAAATACTTTGTATTTTAAATGAATATATTGTTAGAACTGTTTAGGAAAACTTTGTTTTTACTTAGAAAAAAATATTGGTGAAATAAAAAACAAGAATTAACTATACCTAAATTCTGCTTAAGAAGAAAACATAAGTATTTTACTTTGCATAGAGCAAACTTTAAAGAACACGCTCTTTTCAGTGTAACTATAACCTATCTGGAATTGAACTTAATGCATGCCTTAAGATACAATTCTTCTAATAGAATTCAAGTACATTACTTCAGTACTATAGGCATTTAGCCTATTTATGAAAAGTCTAATTTCACATTACCTTTGTCATTCTTAAAAGATACACATATATGTCTTTTTTCCAGAGTATATTGTTTAATAACTGACTGTATCAGTATTTGCCATCTAACAACATGGATAAATAGCAGCAGGAAGTCCTCTCCCGTGCTGCTGATGTGACACATCCTATATATCTCACTTCTAGTATTAACCCTTAAGAACTTACCTGGAATATGATTAGTGCCCTGTGCCACTTAGGACAGTTTAATGGCAACCCCAGACCTAGAAGTATTACAAATTAATTTTTATTTTTGTCATAGTTGATATTGCAATTTACTAGTGAAACCTTTTGAAACTATGAACAGACAAAGAATCCTAATCACAGCCTTTATTCTTAAAGATATCCTTCTTTAAATAGGTTATCACTAACAAGTCACAGCTGGAGTTACTGCAAGCACTGAGTGAAGACTGTGGGACTAATAAAAAGAAATGATTCACGCCTCATTTATGTTCACTTATGTTTTACATTAATAGAAACCAATAATAGGAACCAGTTACCATAAAAGTCATGGACCGTAAATAACACAAATGGCAAATAAGTATCATCTAGTACTTTTCACAGCTGGACAGGAGGATTGCTATATTTGAAAGTAGTTAATGGATTTTTATTGGAACTTTACTTTTTAAAGGCACAGCACCAAGATTTGTAGATCTTTTTAAAGGAACCAGTAAGCAAATGAGCATAGTATTTACACTTCTTGCAGGTATTTTATTGCTTCTGTTCTCTAAGTCTGTGTAAAAAGTATGTTCATTTAAAATGAACACAGAAGTCTTTAAAAAACAAAACTAAAACTGAGAGAATAATTAATATTAGAACAGGTCATTAAAACTAGTCAACAATGTTCTAGTGATACATAACCTGATGATCAAGTTTTTTAAAAGTTTAAAATTTATAATAAAAAATTAATTTTCTCTTACAAGATGTTTCAATTAAGTAGACATGTGGAGGAAGGAAGAAAGAAAAGTACTATTACCAAATAATATCAAGAAAAATATGTTTGCTCTTAAAAGTAGTCTTTCAGAATATTGTATTATTTCTTCACCAAAAAATATTGACTCATATTCCTCCAGGATAAGGGCCAAATCAGATAGCCAAGCAAGAGGTTTTCTCCACCTTTAATTTCTGAGACCTAATTAGGAATTAGATACATAAAAAGCCCTCAGTCTATAGTTCAAATAAAATTACAACTTCTAACAGAAGGAGAGGGGAAAATAATGTAATTAAGCAAATGTCCCTCAAAACAAGTCTGTGCCATCACTAATGAGAGCAGGGTATATATAATAATAAATAATAAATAAAAATAATCCTAAACATTCCCTGAAGATTTTTTTTGTTCTCTGAATAATGTAATTGAAGAAATTTACGTAGTAATAGGGACCTAAGGAATGTATCTTAAATGAAGACCTCTAAAAAACCATGTGTCTATTTCAAGTTTACAAGACTAAGACTTGTGGAAACTGTGGTAGAATGGTGCTTAAAAATGTTTTCAAACAGACAATTCTTGCAAGAATTTCAGG
>WEIU01000218.1:1105-32038 GCA_013389925.1 Aegithalos caudatus | reverse complement strand
GAGTAGAACAAGATAAATTAGGCACTTGAATGTGCTTGTCCCTTAGCAAAGCCAATTTAGTGTCTGGCTTCTGTGCACAGGGATGGTCTCATCAGTCTCCTGAAGTTTCAGACCTGAACCAACCCTAAACAATCAAAAAGAAAGGAGAAAGTGATTATCTTTTTCTGATTAAACCTTCTTAAGATGCTTTTTCAAGGATCAAAAGCCTATGCCATCAGGAAGTACAGTTTTGATTATCAAATCAGAAAGAGGTGGGTTGAGAGAAAGATCACATCTCTTGGTCTCTGCTATCTGAGAAATGTCTTTAGTTGTACTACAAGCCCATGCACAAAAGTAGGTGAGATGATACAATTACTTGCCATCGTGTGCAAAAATGGAAGGATGGGGAGCTCAGAAGCAGTCAAAAGTGCCATTACCTGAGAAGAATGATAAGGAAAACTCTGGACAGCTTTCCCCCAATTAAATGTTATTGTCCTGATTAAAGGTTTTTACTAATATGCATGGGAAGCAGGAGAGAGGATAAACTGGAAATAAATTTTACAAGGTTGATGTCTGCGTCTCTGACCTGTTGTGTGGAACAGAAGTGATGGGTACAGGATGGTTACAAATGCACTCAAGATCAGAAATGACAAGGGGAAATAAAAAATTAATCTAAAAATACATTTCATAGTTCACGCACAGTTAGGTGCAACTTATTTTTTTTTTTCAATTCCCTTCTCTATTTGGGATTCACTTTACTTGATGTAATATGTGTTGTTTTATACTTATGGGAGCTGACTTATGAATAATACAATTAGTGAGTCCGGGCTTTCAGAATAGGTCTACACTTACTAAAATTTATTAAATTTAAGCAAGGGGCACTGCATTTTGTACTCTACAGGGTAACCATGAAGAAGGCATAACTTCATTGAAATAATTATTTTCCTCTCATTCCATTGTGACTGAGTTAGACTCACCTCATTTAAATTCGTGTTAGCATCTGAGTATAACAGAGTAATAGCACAAGAATCCTAGCTTAGGATTTGTATGGCTCAAGCAAATACAACACAGCTGGTGTGACCAGCTTCTTTGTTGCACACCACAGTAAGCACTGACATGGGGAAAACACCAGGTAGCCTCACCCTCTGTGTCCTGCTCCTTGTCAGTGTTTTTCTACACTCCAGGCTGAAACACTGGAATCCAGAAAAGACAACTGCAGAAGTTGTTGTGGGAGACTCAAAAGTTAATATCATGTATGATTGATGAAATGTTCAGTTTTCAAACTTGCATCAGATGCCTTGCTAGTATATCTCAGCACATCTGATCAAAGCACATTCAGAATCATAGAATCACAGAGCAGTTTGAGTTGGGTCTCCAAAGACCATCCACTGTCACCCCCTGCTGTGGGGGAGGTCACTGACATTCCAGGGTGGGTGGAAGTGTTGATCTGCTGGAGGGCAGGAGGGCTCTGCAGAGGGATCTGGACAGGCTGGATTGATGGGCCAAGGCCAATGGTGTGAGGTCAAACAAGGCCAAGTTCTGGGTCCTGCCCCTGGGCCACAACAACTCCTGCAGAGCTACAGGCTGGGGACAGGGTGGCTAAAAGGACCTGGGGATGCTGTGACAGTGGCTGAACGTGACCCAGGTGTGCCCAGGTGGCCAAGCAGGCCAATGGCACCTGGCCTGGATCAGCAATAGTGCAGCCAGCAGGACCAGGGCAGGGATTGTTCCCCTGTACCTGGCACTGATGAGGCCACACCTCAAATTCTGTGTTCAGTTCTGGGCCTGTGAGTACAAGAAGGACATTGAGGGGCTGGAGCGTGTCCAGAGAAGGGCAGTGGAACGGGGGAGGGGTCTGGAGCACGAGTCCTGTGAGGAGCAGCTGAAGGATCTGGGGTTGTTTCACCTGGAGAAGAGGAGGCTTGGGGAGACCTTGTTGCTCTCCACCACTGCCCAAAAGGAGGTTGTCACAAGGTGGGGGTCGCTCTCTTCACCCAGATGACAAGTGACAGGACAAAAGGAAAAGGCTTCAAGTGGCACCAGGGAAAGTTCAGATTGTATATTAGGAAAACTTTCTTCACCAAAAGGGTGGTTAAGCATTGGAACAGACTGTCCAGGGTAGTGGTGGAGTGACCATCACTGGAAGCGTTAAAAAAGAGTGTTGAAGTGGCTCTTAAGGACATGGTTTAATGGTGAATATGGTGGCTTGTACCTAGTCTAAATCTACTATCTTTCACTTTACAACTATTACTCTTGTCCTGTCACTACAAGCCTTACTAAAATTTGTTCCTATCATTCTTACAAGGCCTCTTTGAGTATCAAAAGGACCACAATAAGGTCTCCCTAGAGTATTTTCTAGGCTGAACAAAGCAAAGCTCTCTCAGCCTTTCTTCATAGGATAGGTGCTTCAACATTTTGTGACCCTCCTCTGAACCTGATCCAACAGTTCCATGTCTTTCCTATGCTCAGGATGCAGTATTACAGATAAGGTCTTACCAGAGTTGAGTAGAAAAATCAAAAGATAGAAAATCAAAGGATAAACACACAATGTATTTTGGAGAAGGTGTCACAAATCCATTGTCAGTCAACTGGAAAAATGAAATTATTAATGTGATCTTCCTTACTGTTATTTAGCCTTTATACCATTGGTGCAAATGTTAGCATTCTGACATTCACTGTTCTCACTGTAGCTGCTTTAGAGCAATACCAGTACTCACCAATTACTGATCTGCTATGCTTGATCATAGATTAAAACCTGCTGTTAGCTCTAAACCAATATATTTGAGCTGACCACACATTTTGTAGCTTCTGTGAAAAAAAAAATTAAATATTCAATTGATCTACACTAAAAGAAAACAACCTAAAACAAAGGGGATGATAAAGAATTTTTTAAAATTATCTCTGAGTGAAAATCAAGAACATATTGAGCTTTATTGAATACCTGTCTTTTCTGAGTCAGATTAGCAGTGTCAAGAGTCCAGAACTCCTGGTAATCCCTGGATTTTATTTTTTTTTTAATTTGTTTTGGCAAAGGTTGAGGCCACATTCATAAAAGGGCAGTAGTGTTATTGCTTGCTTTCTTTTCCAGTTCCATTTCCAGACCACTAGAGGCTATAGATTCCTAATAGTTAAAAACTTAGGTGTCTAATACAGATATCCTGTGATGGCAAAACACAAGGGAAATATTGCACCTGTAAGTGAAGGACAGAGTTCTGCTGTATCAAACAGGTATCTGAGTTAATTTTACTGTGAAAGTAAAGGATACCTAAGTCACTTTGACAAATTAGCATCCACACAAGCCACCAGTGCAGAAACCTAAATCTCTCTTTGCAAAGAGCAGGCCACAGCAAACCACCATTTTTCTAATATAACAGTTTGTATGCTGCAACAAGGGCAAGGAGAAGACAGCTTCAATTAAAGGCTAAGACCACCATGTGCATGTGCTTTTATTTTGAGGCTTTGGGACTGAATGTCAGAATGGTTTCACAGAAATGCTGAAGATCTCCTCACAAAAGGCCATTTGTGTCACGCTGGTCATCAAGGCTAGAAATCTTCAATGATATTAGTCATTTCAGGCAATTTAGGAAAGGGGGAATAAATTTTTGTTAAAAGCATTTAGTTTAAGGGGTTTTTTTTTCCAAAATTTTACCATAGACATCCAAATATATTAGCTATTATTATTTATGAAGATCTACTATTCTTTTGAATTAGAGACAAAACAAGACAAGAAATTTTTCAGAGGAGCAGCTTGTGGCCTCAGGAACAGAACCCCAGTCTGAACATCATGTCAGGAGAGAGTTAAAAATAGATGGTCTCCATTGTTTGACCTGATCCTGCACTTTGTGTGCACGGGAGCAGATGTGCTCATTTGTCAAGTGGTGGCTGTTGACAGCGCTGTGTGCTGGCACAGAGGGATAACGCGCCCTGGAAACGATGTCAGTGTAAAGCAGAGTTCATCGGTCAGCTCTGGGAGTAGTTACCAGCCTCCCCCCATGTCAGCAGACATTACACACCTCTGGCCTGGGAGGGAATAGGGCAGAATGAGCTGACCCCACAGCAGCTCAGCTGAGCCTCCTGCCCTTGGCATTGCTCCCGGTTCTGCTCGCAGGCTTCCCTTTGCAGCAAGCTACAGACTGACCTTCAGGAGCAAACAAAAAGCACCAGCTCTCTGGTCACATCAAACTCCTCCCCACAACTTTCCCTGCTAAAAGAGAGGGAAAAACTGCATAACATTGCAGAAAGTCATAGTGAGAAGGATGGTTGAAAGTCATTACCTGTCAAATCCTCTGCTTGAGCAAAGCCATCAAACCTAAACATCCTTTTAGTTTTAATGGAGAAACAGAGGGGGATTTTGTTCCAGAGGAAAGAGTACTATGGTATCTAGGCCATATATGCCTTTAAACTTCCTAACTTAAAAAATGATACAAAACTGAATTAGTTAATAGTTTTATTCACATGTCAGTAAAACCCCTTGATCATGCAAAATCTCACACACCTGTCTGAATTCAGGAGGTTTCAAGAACTCACTAAAAAACCACCAGAATAAAAAAAATAACCTGCCTTTTTTTTTCATATATTTTTTTCCTTTTTCCCCATTGATTTAAGCTTCCCAAAGTATTTACATTGCTTTAAACTGTTTTGTAATACTTCCAGCAAGTCTCCTGTCTTGTATTTCCCTGCTACGTGCATGACCTCTCTTAATGCAGCTGTGCTCTTGCCTGGCTTTTCACATATTTACTGTAGCACTGGCTCCTCTTATTAAAACCTGGACACGTTATGCACTTGTGCATCTCTTATTTCTATGGATCTAGTAGAAATAATTCTAGGTAATAATTTTTCTGTCATACAGCCATTAAGGATAGAGCAGGTCATAATTTTGATTGTATGCTAGGGTCCATGGGACTCAGACACCCAAAATTTAAAGAATTTAAAGGAGCCATATGGCAAACCTTTGCCATATTTGAAATGCCACTCAATAAGTAATTTAATTAGAAGGCACCCTAGCTGTACAGACATTCCTTAAACTTTAGTGCCAGAATGCAGATCTGCAGACAATTCTACAAAGAAATTGGTAATTAAACATTCTGTGCATACTCTGGGCTCATAAATTTTTCTCTCCTTTTCTCCATGAAGATTTTAAGGTCTTTAGAAGGCAGCAGGTTTAACATATGAAGATCAATTTTCAATTAAAACAAGAGAGTGAGAGAGAGAGTAAAAGATTCTGAAACTTTCCAGTTGCTGTGTGGAAAATGCACGAGCATCCTGATACAAAGAACTGTCTGAAGCGAATGCTGTTTATATCATGCCCAAAGGGCAGACAGCAGAGAATTCACAGCAGGCACAGAGAATGTAAATCTTTGGTACAATGCACCTTATAGGTCCCTTGATGCATCATTAAGGTGATGTTGCCAAATCTAGCCACACTGACAGACTACATCACCCTCAGGACAAAAAAGGAAACAACAAAAAACCAAACGGAAAAGCAAAACCAACCAAACAAAAAACCCAAACTGACAAAAAAAAAATAACAACCCACCACCAAAAACTGAGCCTTTGCAAAAATCCAAAATACACATTTTGGGTTTTAAATGACCCATTTCTGATCATAAAAATATTTAACTTCATAATCACTTCATAATATAAATTTGAAGTTAACATAAGGGAAAGTGTTATCTCAGACCAATTTTTCTTGTTTGCGGAATCAGTATGAATGTGGCTTAAGCTGATATATAAAATTATTTCTAAAAATTTTTATTATCTGTCTGTGTCACAAGTGTTCTTACTCTCTTCAGGGTAAAAAACAAGATCAGGATCTTGCGTCTTCATTATTTTTAGGGTTGTTTTCTGCCTCTTTTCTCTCCCACATTTTTATACCAGTGAAATAGCTGCAATCTCACTTTTTCTTTTTCTTGATATTAACATATTATTAAGAACTATTGGATCTGACAAACCTTCTTCATTGATCTGTGTCCTGATTGTCCAAGAGCTTTGGTCTTTTTGAAAACTTGGATACCTTAACTTCCATTAAGGAAAAAACAAACAAACAAACAAACAAAACCCCCAAACAAAACAAAACAAGCTGTAGATTTGTTTCTCATGGTTTCAAGGAGAAAAAACTGGAAGCAAAACTTGAAGTGAACTGAGGAAGTGTATCCTGCCATCCATGGAGAGCAGGGAAAGAAAAACCTAGACAGATGGCCTGCCTTTTCCTCTGGCCACTGGATCCTTAGAGCTGAAAGCCACTTCCTAATGTGAGCACTATTAAAACCTTAAAAGATTTAAATTTTCCATGGAGAGAACATACTCCAGAAAGACCCATGTTAATGAAGGAGGATGGGGCTTGTTGTCAAGCCAATATTAGCTGTCACTCCATCTCCAGTGCAGTCAGCATCTGCAAGGCCACAGCAGTGGATTGCCACTGGTGAATCTTCCTGTTCTTCCTCTTGTATTCATATAATTTATATGAAATTTCTCTCTCTCTAATACTGCAATTACAAGTCAATACCTCTGAATGATAACAGGTACAATGCAACCAGCTCTCAGCACCAGTTCTATGTCTGCAAATACTCAGTTATGTATATTTTACTGTACTGAGTCCAATCTCCATCTTCTGGTCAAGAGAGACAGAAAAGTGGGCTGGATTCAACCATTTTTGATCCTGTAGATGAAGCTCCTTCTCTGAATTAGTCTCTCAAAGAACATCTTTCTGATGCCTACATAAGTAACCTAGAAAGCTTTCTGAATAACTGTAAAATGGAATATTTACAACCCCCCCAAAAACACACACAAAAACCCCAAACAAAACCAAACAAAAAGCCCAAAGCAAACAAGTAAACCCCCTCCCCAAAAACACAACCAATGAAAACAAACAAACCAACTTCAAACATACAAACAAGGAAAAAACCAACCCTCAAAACCTTTCAGCAAAATTGGGACAAAGGAAAAACTAAGGGAAGAATTTGCCCTATCCCCAAAAATTTTGCCTGTGTGTAAAAAAACTACTGCGAGGAATAAATAATACAGAGACTCAGGAAACAAATGGGGAAAAAGGCTGAGGAAATAAAGAAAATCTGTGTTCTTCCTTCTGTGCAACTATTCTCCATGCTTCTTCTATTCACAACTAAGGTAGAATTTCCAAAGACCAGTTAGGGCTTTTAGTGACAGAACTACACAGCAGCATCCTTGGCAAAGTTTTCCATTTAAAATCTCTGATCTGCATGTTATCTGATTCTGAGTAACCTTCTTCTAAGTAGAATTTATGCACTCACTCTCTCTTTGCATGCCCCTTGGGATAAGAGACTATGTATAGCACTTACTCACTTAAATATCTCATTTATTTTTTTTTAAAGAGCTCACAAGTTCTTCCAAGTTGGTTTCTTTGTAATGACTTAAATTGATTTCTTCACATCAGCATAGCAATGCAGTGATCAAGAGCAGCAAGAACAGCATGCTCATGCTTGGCATATAAGAAAAAATATTATATATTTGGTTGTTTGAAAAAGCAATAAAGTGACCGAAGTGGGAAAGAGCCCCCAAGAAATCAAAATGATGTTGTGTTTAAAATGGAAATTAATAAATAATCAGTCAACTGGAAAACAGACTCATCCTTGCTTCCCCTGCACTGCAAAAGCTTCTTGTCATGTTTTTCTTCAATTTAGATGATAAGTATTGCATGCATTGGTCATTTTCAGATTATCTGAGAGGTAAATATATTTTTAGATCTCTTAAAAAAGAAAACCTAAAAACTCTGGGTTTTAAGGCTATAGACATTATTTTCAGAAAAGAAAGAAATGAGTTTAAAAAAGACTTTGAGAAAGGCCTTTGAGAGATGCAGCCATGAATGTTGCAGCTGGAAGCCAGGGGATGCTTAGTGTGTCACATCTGGCCCCAGCTGTGCGTGCTGAGCACTGGAAACCTGAAGCTGAGCTATTTTGGAGCTCTAGCTTTATTGGAATGGAGCCTAGAACCGTGCCTGGGAATAGCCTACTCTGCATTGGATGACCTTCAGAGTTCATCTTTCCCCCACTCATATCCACATCTGAAGCATCTGGCAGAAAGAGGAAAGATAGGAAAATCTGTTCAAATGAGTAGATAGGGAATTTGTGACCAGTCAGGTTTGACAGCTGTCTACATATTTTATGCTGTAGAGGAATCCTAAAGCTGTTGAAGAACCTTTTCTATCCTGCACATCCTGCAATTTCTTTGGCTTCCTGTCACCTTTTCAGAAGGCCAGATACAATCCTTAATTTGTGCTCACCCCTGACATGAACTTTCTGCACACAGTGTCCCCACCTCAGAGTTTTCAGCCCTGAGCACTGTGAAGAAGAAAATATTTGATCAGATTCCAGGTGCTTTCTGGGAAAAAGAAAAAAAACCCCACCAAAACAAAAACAAACAAAAAACATAAACCAAATCAAAAAGCCCCCACAAAAAATAAAACAAAATAAGAACAAAACAAACAAACAGAACCTGAACCAAAATCAAACCAAATCAAACAAAATCAAATAGCATAAACCAACCCAAAGGACAATACTCTGCTTTTGAGAAACAAATTTGACATGCAGTGATGTATTTCCATAAGGTGCTAGAAGATGTCAAAACCCTGAATTTCTCAAATTCTGTTCTGGAACATACAACGTAGAGTTCTCATACAAAGCTTTTACTTAAAAACCAACAATTCAGACATTAAAAATAAAGTTTCTTTAAATTTACCAAGTGCCATCACAAAGGCAGACTTAGGAAAAGTATTTATCAGCTGCAACTTCAAACTTGAAGTCTTAGTTTGGGTCTTCTGGCTTTGTCTTGCACTCAGATTTCTATTTTAGGGTGAATTTTGCATGAGCACTTTCCACTGGAGTTTGAAATCCAGTTTTCAAATGCCAGTGCCAAGGTGCCATTAGCCAGAGTGAGCCAGCACTACTTGACTACCTGATTAGTTTCTCTCAGAATAAGACACAAAGTGAGAAGTTTTGAATGTCTACAGAAAGGATCATTTGCTCCAGAAAACAGGTGTGTTTGTGTGAACATGAGTACAAAAATCTAAAGATTGTGACTGAAAAGTTAAAATCTTTAAAACACATTTATAGAGGTTTCTCTGTGTTTAGTCTAGCAAGGAGCATGTCTGCCATTGTGATGGAATGTGTTTCCAAAAACATGATTGAATTTTGGCAATGCTCAGGCATCCAGCACAACCATTGCCACCTCATAAGGATCAAGCCCAAAGCAATGCACTAAATAACCTCTCCTGTGGGATAAGGAATCACCTTTTTAGAGGTGAAAGAAAGGGGTTAAGGGAAAACTCATGATGGAAAAGAAAACCTGACTAGTCATGACCACATTTAGGTTAGTGATAGCTTAAGCAACTGCAGATTCCAGTGGGATCTCCAAGCACCACAAGAAACTCTTTGTCCCTCTGAATAATGTGCATCTTTGCTAGAGATTTGACTCCATCATACTGGCTGTAACTGTCCTAAATTAGGATTAAAGTAACAAACCCTTCTGCTCACCAGTGTCACTTCATCTTCCTGCTGCCTCATTCCCTCCTTTCACACTGCACTGGACCTGCCAGGACTGCTGGGAAGCTGCAGTATGTCCTCACAGATGGGCTACAAAGGATGCTTACTTAACACATTCACGTAGCTGCTTTTGGCCTCATGCCATATGAACTGCCCTTTCATGAGTTTTAATTCCACAGATCCCTGATTATATTCAAGGGGAAAAGAATTTAAATGCCATTCTTTCATTCACAGCCAAATGCTTTTCATACAATCTAAAAATCATCTTGTAGCTCCTTCACAGCCCTGCCTCTTCCTCCTCCCATCTTACATCTGCTGCTGTAAAATCCAGCCTGTTCCATATTTCTAAAAATTGAAAACTAGATTTCTGAATCACTTCACCTTTGGTTGCTACTCACATTATTAATCTTTTTGTCATAAGTAAAGGTTCAGTTGGCTCTCAGCAACTGTTATTTTAGTGCCTCACAGGCACAGGCTTCCTTCTCAGTCTGGGGACTTATTTACATTCCTTATTTACATTCCTATATCCTGTCCCACTATTGAAGCTCTTCCTAGCTCTCATTCAGACAAAATTCCCACTGAGATTTTAAAGGTCCCCCTCAAAAAAAATCCTTAGCATCTCTCTTATGTTTGGAACTGAGGATAATGAAATCTGATTCCACGGTGTTTGTGCCGGTCCCTTGCTCATGTCATTCTGCTACAGCTCCAATCAAGTGAAAATTTACCCTGATTGCTAAAAGATGGAAAGGATGCTTGCAAGAGTGTTCTCAAAACACTGCCCTTTGGGGGCAACATTCTGCATTTCTTCAATCCAAAGTAACACAGATTTGGGGGCAACATTCTGCATTTCTTCAATCCAAAGTAACACAGATTTGCTTTCTGGAATCCTTCAAACCAGAGACTTTCCAGGTGTCACTACAATAAGAATTCAGTTTTACAAGAGGGGTTAGATTCTCCTGCCCCTAATCAATGTCCTCCTTCACCTAATGAGATGAAATGACAGTAATGGTAAGCAAATGAGACACTGACAAAGGTTCTTGCAAAAGCAGGTTTCATGTTAAAGTGAAACCATGACAAAATTTGTTGGCAAGGTTCACTCTGCTGCTATGGCTAAGGCACGCAGAGCAAAATCAGACCACAATCTATAATCAATCAATCTAAAATTAAAATCAGCCTAAAATTAGCTACATGGAGGCTGAGGATGGAAAAAGGTAAGAATAGAAAAGGGTAATGATAAAAAGATTTAAGGAAGACCTTCCTGTTCTGTTACAAGGTTTGGAGTGGAGCCCCTTGTTAAACTTAGCCCTGGACTTGACCAGTGTTTTAGACCTAAAGATTTTAACAGCACTTAACCGTAACAGCACATAATCAATAAACAATATAGCAAAAGACTCTGTAGAGTTTACAATAAGCACAACAGTAAGTTACAGCCCTACCTTACTTACAAATCTAGCATACTTAGGAATCTAAGAGAGCAACATTCATAGTTTATTTGTTATAGCATATCCACACTTGCACACACACAGATGTAAAGGAGAACATACAAGGTGTACACCTGTGAAAAATTCCCCTTGAATTCAGTGAAGCATATTCAGTGAATATTCCTTTGCATTTTCTCAATGGGAGGAGAATTGGGCCTTGGGGAGTTGGGATGTCAGCCCAGGCTCCATTGCTGGTGTTCAGCATCATCCCTGCAAATACAGCAAACCTGTGAGATATCCCTCTCAGGCTGGTCAATGCCTGCTGCAGTCCAGGAGAGCTCAAAGGGTCTCATTTAGTACCTCTGTTTGCAGACCACAAGACAATTGGCTTTGGTCATAGTAATCTTCCATCCTGGCTGCAATTTGAGATGGTAATTCTTTTTGAAAGTTTGATAGCAAAAATGGTGTTCCACTTGGGTTGTAACCTGGGCAAGAAAATTTTCCAAGGGACTTCCATTTAAAAAAGGGAGGTTGTTAGGTAGTATAGGTTCCTGGGAACAGACAGTGTTTCTGATAAGCTCAAGAGGAACTTAGCACAGGTGCTGAGCATTTCTGAGGTCATAGTGCACCCTGAGGACTGGGACAGGGAGAGGATGTCCCATTACAACATGCAGCTTCAGAGAAGAGAGCAGTGGAGACATATTTCTCCATAACCAAAACCTAGTCAGAGTTCCTCCCAGCTTGCCTTGGAGTACTAGCTTGAAAGTCCTTAATTGTCCCACAGATATAAACATTTGCATGTCATTTAACACTAGGAATTGAGGCTAATTTTCCTATTCAGTGATTCTATCATTTTGCAAAATGTGTACAAGATGCAACATCATTTATTACAATAAACAGAGAGTGTAAGAACATTAAAATTCTGACAGAGGAGCTTTTCTTGGCAAAAGAAAAAAACTTCATATGTTTGTGAATCATCCCTGAGATAATAATATTCCCTTTAAATATCATAAAGAAAAAAAAATCATGTTGCTTCTGGAAAACATCATGAATATTAATAAAAGACAAATGCAATTTGTCCATTTGGGGGATTAATAAGATTTTTCCTTCAAAGGGTTTTGTAAAGATAGTATATAGGTTTTGAAATGCTAAAGACACAACTAATCTGAGACAGATTTGTGTGTGAACATTTGTACCTTAAATCTGGTAGGAATCACACTCGGTTTTAAAAATAAAGCCCAACTGGTAGCTGTTTGAGTCAGTTTGTACTCACTCCTCCTATGTGAGAAAGGTGTACAGTTTTGGACACATTTAAGCTCATAGCAGCACGCTGCCAGTGAACTCTTCGAGGAACTTTAAAGATTTAGAATTTTCTTCTAAAGAAATGAGGGAGAAAGAGTAGAAGAAGCATCTCAATTTGTATTTAAAGTGTCTTTTTAAACAGTAAGAGTCTAAGTCATATGAATGCAATAGGCAGTGTTTGAATGAAGACAGAGCCTTTCAGCTTACCAGACATTCCATCCACTCATTACAGCACAGTTCAAGTGTAATGTAAAACCCCAGCACCATTCCCACTTCACTTCTCACAATCCATCTTACTTGTGGCAAATGCTACAGGATTGTGGATGCTGTTGCCCAATTCTCATCTCCTCTACATTCTTATACAACTAGAGAATATCACCCAATTTGTGTTGCAGTTTTCTGACATCAAGAGCCAGTACAGTGATATATTTGCCAGCTTCATAAAGATACAAAGACATTTTTAAGGATGGTCAGAGAGTGTTTCTCTTTATTTACAGCTATCTTTAACCATATAGTTGCTGAAGAGATCTATATAATAGGACAAAACAATGCAAAGGTAATTTAGAGATCAGGATTTATTCCTATCACTCACAAGAAAGCTGCAGGGAAAGGTTGCAGGGAAATGGTCTGGTAGTAAAGGCTCTAGACAGGATGCAAGAGCATCACAGTTACATATGACAAAACCAAATTGATCCCTAAGACATAATTTATACACATAATGCCTTTAAAAATCTCAAACTTGATCTGAGAAGAGTTGGAAACAAAGTTATGGATGCTTCCCTAGTGGCAACAGAATATAAATATCTTTCTGTGTCAGTAAGGTTTAATACAAAAATAAGTGATGTATCTTGCTTCTGGGAATCACTGCTCCTGTCATTAGTGAAGAAAAAAAACCAAAATAAAAGTCACAAGAACTATGGTTACTTTATTGCGAGAGTTGGGAAAAAAACCCACCCCAAATAAAACAAGTCTTGTTTCCTTCTTATCTTACATCATGCATAGCAATTTCTGTGACAAAAGTATGTAGCGGAAAAATTGCAGTCTGGATATGGAAAGATTTCTAGACCATTCCACTTCAGGGGCTACACAGAAAAGGAGGAAACAGGGAACATGGCTGATTTTCTGACAACTGCAATCAATTACCACAATAAAAATAAACCCTGGTCACAGAATCACAGAATATGCTGAGTTGGAAAGGGCCTACAAGGACCATTGAGTCCAACTCTTAGCCCTGCACAGGACCATCCCCAAGAGTGACGCCATGTGCCCAAGAGCATTGTCCAAACTCTTCCTGGACTCTGTCAGGCTTGGGGCTGTGAGCACTTCCTAGGGACCCTGTTCCAGTGCCCAAACACACTCTGGGATAAGAACCTTTCCCTAATAGCCAACCTAAACCTCCCCTGACACAACTTCAGGCCACTCCCTCAATCCTGTCACTGTCCCCACAGAGAGGAGATGGGTGCCTGCCCCTCCTCTTCCCCTTATGAAGAAGTTGTGACTGCAATGAGTCCCAGCTCAGTCTCCTCTTCCCCAGGCTGAACAGACCAAGTGACCTCAGACATTCCAAATCAGAAACTGGAAATACACAGTTCAAAATGCCAAGAAAGGGATTGATATAGAAACTTCTATCTCTCTCATTTAAAAAATAATATAATCTAACACTTTGCCAAAAACATGCTGAGAAAGTCTGAACCATTTTGAACTTATTCGGCATAGAAAGAAATAAAGCTCAGAAAAACAACAGTTAATCAATTGAAATTGCCTAATAGCTAGCAAAAAAAAAAAAAAAAAAAAAAAAAAGGCAAATAATTCAGGACATGGCATAGATTTTGGAAGTCATGTCAATTTTTTTTGGGGGAGGGGAAAGCATGAAGAATAACTGGCACATACAAAGCCATTTTCTCCACTGCCCTAATTGTAATGTTTAACTTGCTCACTACCATTTTACAAATCCAAGTTATTATGCTGTAGAAAATACTGGGCAAAGAATCAGGATTTACTTCAATTATAGGATTTTCAAAATGATAAATGAAAGCTTGGGAAAAAGGTGCAGCTTTAAAAAAAATCTGTTTAATGTGGCCCAGAAGTGTCAATGCGAAACCTGAGATACTGACAAAGAAATAACTAATGTTCCAAAGGATAAATGTGGTTCAAGTCTTCAGTGATTATTAGCTTCTGGACATATGATTCTGTACTGTTCTTAGGGAAAAATAAAAATGTTATCTATAAGAGTCTAGATTAAAAAATTTATTGCAAACCAAGTGGTTTGAGTGCCCTTTGGAAATGTTAAAGATTGAAGTTAGAGACATGAAGAACTGCTATACTGGAGTAATAAGCTGATGTCATTATCTCGGATCAAATAATGAAAACCTTTTCAAGGAGTTATGCTGCTAGAACAGGAGGTTGTGACAATATAATCTATTTAGCTTCACAGAACCCCAGCTTTGTTTTGATTTAAGCTCAAGAACTGAAATAAGCCTGTCTCAAAAATAGAAACACTGGCATCAAGACTTGATTACAGAAAGTCTCTTATCTCTCTCCCATGCCACTGAAGGCTGTCAGGTATGCCTGACTTTTGCTCAGACATAGGGAAAACAAGTCCCTTCTCTCTGGAGAGCTGAGCTCTCTCATCCCATGATTTCTGCTCATGCCAGGAAGAAATTCTGTGTTTGAAGGAAGAACCTGACCCCTTTTATGGGTATTACCATGGAGGAAAGGCAAGCTGATCCAGAAGGCAGCTTGTGACATGAGATTCAGAATTTATTTCTTTGGCCATGGATAGACTCTACTGTGGATAGAGTCCTTTTCTACAAATATAGCAGAAGCACCGTGGTGCAGTGGACATCACAAGGTGGCCTAGTAAATAGGGGAGATTAATTCAAGAACAGCTCAGGAACCTTTTAATAATTTATATTCACAGTGCAGCTATATTGCAAGGCAGATTAACTTAACCACACCAGTTATTAAAAGGTTTTGATGCAAGAATAATCATAGTTGTACATGCCTACATGAACACCAAAACCACAAAGTCCAGCAGAAAATATGAGAAGTTGCCTATACTTACACAACTATGTTTTCTGTCATAAATAAATATACATATTCATGTCATTAAAGCCTGTGTCATAACACATGAAACATAGGACCTCTACATTCCTCATTTTCTGTGTATCCAGATGGACACCCAGAGGGCTGGATTTACAGATGTATTTGAATGTTGTAGATGTGGCTGAAATCAGTGGAAGCTGAACCTAGAGCTCTATGCAATTCTAAATTCTCTTCAAGTTCTGATATCTCAAATGAGACACAGAATAAACTGGCACATTTTACTTTACTATACCGATATCTCCTATATTGATTTACAAAACATTTGAAATCCTTTCTTCAAGATTCTCTTCCCTACATCAGCCTTCTTTCACCACCAGTTATACCCTGGCCCACTAGCTCCACGTGTAAACTACACTCTCTTAGTTATGTCCATGCCCTTAATACTTTATGTAGTCACCCCCAAATCTGCTTCTTCATTTTAATCTTTTCAACTTCAATTTACTCCCATTTCACTTCATTTCTTCATCATCTTACTTTCATCAGAGTCCTTGTCCCCATCTTTCCATTCTGCAATGCAGATTTTGCATCAGGTATTCTTCCTCCTCCCCTTTTACCAGATGTGGGCACAGATGTTACAGAAGATGAGAGAAAGACAGGCAGCTGCCCTGCCCCATGCTTTAATGTCCATGCTTGTCCAAGTCCAGAACAGTTATTGCAGATCGAGTTCACATTTTTGGTGTAGCATGACCCTGATTCAGTTCATTCATGAGGGAATATTTCAACATATCAGCCAGTGAAAATGAAGTCTTGCTTTAGCATGTAAAAAATTTTAAGCATGTACAAACAAATTACTTTAAGATTCTGCCATGGCTAAATTTCTGCAGTATTTCAGGCACTGAAAAGCACATATNAAAAAAAAAAAAAAAAGGCACTGCTACCAAATTTAAAACCATTGTCCAATAACCATCAATATTTTTCAAGTTTACCAGAATTCTTTTTAAATCTAAGTTTGTTTGTGTGTTTTGCTTCATGAGATTGGGTCTAATAAGTCTAGCATCTAACATTTAGCTAAAGTTTAATCTTCTCATTACAAACAGTTGATTAACCTTCAGAAGAGCCAATAGTTTTGCCCATGAAGATTTCCAGCTAACAAATTCTAGTTTTTAAACAGATGTTGTTTAGGCTACAGCACATTAGATTAAAAGCTATATTCTGCTGCCACCATTTTTCTACCTTAAAATGACATATAAGCACCCAGAATTTTTCTTCTAAATAAATGCCTATATAAAACTACTGGTTTTTGTAATGTTTCTACCACAGCACTGCAATTACAGTCAAGTTAATTCAGCTCAAAGATTCCAGACTATTAGGACTGAGGAAAGCACAGAGTGCAATTTATTCTCTAATGATATTGTGGTAAAGGCAAGCCTATCACTTGCTGCTAGAGTTGAAATACATGGCCTTAAATGAAAAAGGAAGCATAAATTAATTAAACACTAAAGTGTCAAGGTTTTAATGACTCATCTATGGGAAGCAGTGAATAACAGAAACCTTTAAACAGCTGATTAGAATAACATTCATATACCAGCCATGTTGTTTTAATTTAGTAGTTGAAGAGATATTCTGTTTAAATATGAGAATTCAGAGCAACAGCTCTTTTACTTTGCTAGCCAGAAAAGAAATGGAAATGTATAAGTTGCACTTATACATTTTACAACCAATTGTGTGAATTCATATTTGAAGAAAATTCTACCAATCCAGTTAGGTTACTGCACCAGTTACTTCCCCTCTCAGCTGTGAGCCAAGGGAAAGCAGCGGTGGATTAGCCAGCATGGAGCATTCCAGCTGCAAGCAGTGAAATCCAGACTCTTCATCCAGTCTGTAAGAAGGGCAGGCAACTCCTCTCCTTACCCAGCAGGAAAGCTGCACATCCAAGAATGCCTGGATGGAACAGTTAGCTCATCACAAGTGTTTGCATGGCAGCTTCTCCTTACAGCCTGATCCACAGGTTGCACCTCCACCTTCCTTCCTGTCACACCACTTACCTCTTTGCTGAGGAAGGGATAAAGGGCAGGCATTCTCCTTTCAGCATCCAGTTCACTGGTACAGCTCTCACCTTGCTTAGATGAACAAGTTGAAATCTTTGCGTCAAACATGCACTCTTGAGGACAAGCTGGTAACACTGGGCACAGCACTGTTCTCACTCTGAGGCACTTGCTGAATTTGTTTATGGAAAACAGCATCCTCAACTAATTATGCAGTTACCCTGGAAATATTCCAATTCAGTTTAAATTAAAAACATCACTTCTGCTGAGAGAGCTGGCATCCCTAGAGAAAGGAAGGACAATTTTCCCCTTCCATTGCAACTCAGGTGGGGTACAGGACACAGAGTTCCCCTTGGTGATACAGGGAAATGAACCCACACCTAACTACTGTGTTTCTCTAAGTAGGATGGAAATAAGTTGTTATTTGAAGGTATGTCTGCAATCTTTTTTTCTGGTCTTTTCCACTTCTAAAAAACATTTACTTGCTTTTGTAATCAGCAACAGATTTTCCCCCGGGGAAAGTGCAATTTCCTAGGCTAGAGACTCATTTTCATTTTCTTAGGACTATCTCAGCACTACACTTTGCAATGATAGAGCTCCCAATCCACCTCACAACTGTAATGTCACTAACCACCAGTCTCCATACCACAAAAGGTGGGATTCATCCTCAACCTAGAGGACATGGGAACAGTGTTAAAAGTAAAGATCAAAGTCAACCAAATTCTAAAAAAATGGTTGTTAGGGAACCTCTCTAAGAGAAGTCTGGACACCTAAGGTAAGAAGAAAGACTTGCCTTCAGTTCATTCAAGCCTTAGAACTTAATTTCTGGGGAAGTTAATTGGGGTTGATGGAGCACTTCCTCTTTTGGCATTCCTATAAATCTATTCCTCCATTTTCACTTATGCCAGTAAACAAAAGATTTCAATAAAAGCACCTGTATTAAACAAAATAGCACTATTTTACTCCTTATTTTGAAAGTCTTTTGAATGAACTTAAGAGGCCTCAGTGTTTTGAGCAGGTAGCTATGCCAACCCACCAGCAGGCTGCAGAGCCACTGGTGCCCGATTGGAATGAACATGGGAGCTGTCACTTATAACAAGCCTTAACTAGCAGGAAAAGGGCTAAGTTCAGATGTTAAGGGAAGCAAAAAGATTTTCTCCCTCTTAATGTGTGAAAAGAAGTTAAAGTTGGTGTTTAATGGGTCGCCTGGTCCTTTGCAAACATGAATCAATTGCCTTCATAATATCTTGTTAAAGGCAAGTGAGACAGCCCCATAGAATAGGGTTTTTGGGGAAGGCTGTTCTATGGTGTAACAATGTAACAATGCTAATTACACTTTACCTCTGCCAAGGCCAGCTGCTGGGTTTCAATCTTGGGTAAACTCTACTTCATGGCTGAGGGCTGTCAGGTCTTGCCTGTCAACAAAGCTCATCTGAGGCTGCTCTTGATGCTGTGGTGATGTGCCTTGATGCTGCCCAGCCCCTTCTGGAGTGCTCTGCCTTGGCCCTGCCTGCTCTCAGGAGAGCATCCTCCTCACTTCAGCTAACAGCCAGCTCTCACTGCTGTAGCTCTGAGCCATGCACAGCAAACAGAACACTAATGCAGTCCCCCGGCACAGAGCTCTGAATAGATGTCTCTTTGCAAGGCTCCTGTGGTGTGTAAATGTCTCCTACCCTTCCTGCTCCCTACTGAAGGACTAAACGTTTGCATTTCAACAGCTCCTGATCTTTTGCTTAACTTAAAGTTGACCACTCATCCCAGGCATAAAAAGGCATTAATTAGATAGCCTAGAATGTCAACATTATTAGAATTACAAGGTTTCCCCCACTTGAAATTCTTTGTTCTTTAAACAGGAAGGCCTCCCAAACCTTACAAACCACCCCCCTGCCTCAAACTAGATTTCAGGCCTGTGTGATGATCTTTTTTATTTATATCCTCTTTTCTCACTGTACTTTTTGAAGGAAGAGGTTTGGAGAAGGGAAGAGAAAGAGTGTTTTTCTGTAGGCTGTAGCCATTGGCTTCACCCATGGAAGGCCTTTCCCATGAAATTAAAGTTTGAAATTTATCCATAAAACATTCCCAGACCGTATTTTAAAAATTTTATTAGTAAAATGAGGGCTTGAAACTTACCCCTACAAAGAGATTTTAGCAACTTTAATGATTGCATACCAAAGAACTGGAGGCCAATGTCACAAATACACTACCTTTGTCCAGTACAACTAAGACCCAGTTAAGTTAAAGCAATGTCTTTAAGAAGAACGTTTGTCTTGAGTTGCAACGCAAGATGTAACCAAAAGTTTGTATTCTACTGCCATGTGCTGAAACTGGTTGGGGAGGTGTTTTTTCTTTATCTCTTATATAATTTATTGTATATTCCTCATAACTCCAGGGAAGAGGGGACAGGTGTCTTCTGTTAATGGGCCAGGTGTTAAAACCAGGTGGGGCAGTGTTCTTATCTCTTCCACAACCCATGCTCCCTCCAGGGGGTATCTGCTGTTAATGGGCCATTAAGGCTCATCACATGACTGACACAATTACATCATCCCATTGTGAGATGCTCTACCCAGAGGGAGGAGCCAAGCATTCCTGGATAAAACTGAGATTCAGAACACCAGGACAGCCTGTTTCCACTGGATTCCCAGAGGAAGACTGGAGCCATCTCACCACCACTGAACCCTTCTACAGGACCATCTCTGCTCCAACAGAACCACATCTGTCACTCAAGGAAGACTTGATTGCACTGCTACCCACACCCTGACCAACAGGGTGTCAGGTTGTATTCTCACTCTGTCAGTCTTTTCTTTTTTGTTTCTTTGGTTTTTTGTATTACACCTTTATTTTTAATATTCCTAGTAAAGGACTGTTATTCCTATCCCCATATCTTTGCCTGAAACCCCCTTAATTTCCAAATTATAATAATTTAGGGGAGGGGGGTTATGTTCTCCATTCCAGGGGAAGCTCCATCTTTCCCTGGCAGACACCTGTCTTTCCAAACCAAGACAACATTAAATATAACTAATTCACTGCAGTGACAAAAAACTCAGCACAGAAAGAGTCTGTCTCTTCAGCACAGTGTTTTGGTTTCTTCAAGGAAAGGTTCTAGTGGAAAAATTCCTTCCTAAACCTCTCAAGTTCTAGCAGTCACTATAGCAAAGAGAAACTGCAAATGCCATTCTGTGTCATCTGTGCAAAACATAAACATTTCCACTTGTGTACAGACTCAGCTTTTAGGCTCAGGACAGAACACAGCTTCTCTTTTATCTCTGAGTCAACAATGTGTGGCCCACAAGACAGAACTGCAAATATCTTAGTTTCAACATTGAATTTGATGTCTGAGCAGCTAGATCCACTTTTATTCTGCATAAAGTATTACTTGTACCTTCTGATTTTAGGTATTATGTCAAAGCTAATATTCCCACGCATCAATTTAATTTGTAAAAGTAAAGCCTGACAATTCCTAGATGCAAACAGGGAACATGTTGGGAAATGTTTGGCAAAATTTTGCAATGAATTAGCAAAACAGTCCCCATCTAAATAACCTATCACTAGTTCTTCCCATGTTATAATTTAATATATACAATCCAAACATAACATTTCAGTTTAGGTTACCCTGATGTTTAAAATTAATATCTTATCAAACAAGACCTTGCTCTCAAATTCTTTCTGTACTAGTACATAATAAAATCCCATGTGTAAGATCAGATGATACAGAAAATTATATTTTCCTTCCATCTCCGTTGTTGCTTCCTCTACTCTTGCTACTCAGGAAGATATTGAGAAAAAAGGCAACAGGTTTTGTCATTCATATACCTTGTTTGTACAAGGAAGTCTTTCTTCAGTTTTTGATTGGTAAAGCAACAATTCAGTCAGGTAAAATTTTCAAATGCTGCACTACTTCTGATGAATTCTGGTTCAGAAGTCAAATTTACTCAGCTTCAATCTCTTATCTCCTTCTGTGGCTGCATAGACATTAGCCCCATGTCAGATTCCCTATCAGCATCTGTAAAAGTAGGGTGTAGGAATTATCCATGTTTGAAGCTAAGTGTCAGTAATCTATTTATCAGTATAGAGACAGTTTTACTCACCAGTTTTAATCATATTCTATATACACTGAAAATTTCCTCTGAATAAATTGTGGGAAAAAGACAAGTTGTGTATTTGACAGTGATTTTAATCATGGAAGGCTCCTTTCTTTTCTTCCAAACCCACAAATTAAAGGAGTTTTACTCTACTGCTGGTACTTCATTGTCATACAAGAAGCCACATGCTGGCCTTTCATTCTGCACCTTTTTTCTGCCTTGTGTTTCAGAGAAAAAAGAGACGATCTTGCAATTCTAGGGATAGTCAAACTCTTACAGCAGCTTGCTGGCAGATCTGACATTGATAATCATGTTTATTGCCGAATAAAATCTTGGAGCAACAAATTACAAGGCAGTCTATAAACATGAACCAGAGATTTTGTGTCATCTGTAAAACAGAATTAATAAAGATCCCATCAACAGAAAGCTGACAGGTAAGGCATTTTGTCCTACCTTAATAGTAATGAGTAGTCAAAACATCCCACATTTTAGAAAGAAAAACTCTTTGAGTTCCAAGTAGGGAACTTCAGTCAAAACCTATGTCTTGGGCTATGAATAATAATATTCAATAAAATTCATAAGTGTATAATAAGAAAATTAGTGGCTGAGTATGCATTTCCAAACAGTGATTTTCTTCATTTTATTTTACTAATTTTATTCAGTCAATGTGTTTGAGAGTCATGGGAGGACATCAGCTGACTGACAGAGGTGCTTTGGGGAGTGAAGCCAGAGCAGGTTTTAGTAATAATGTAGTAAAGTTTTGTCTGATGCAGTTTGTTCTGAGAATGCATTTGCACTCTTCTACAGAACATATTGTTTTCAGGTACCCTACTGCCCAGGTACAAGGCTGAATAAATGGTAAACTGCTCAAAACAGTTCATTTTCTTTAAATTGATAGGCACATTTCTTTCCAATCTGACCTCTACAAAAAAAGAAACTAAGAAAGCAAACTCTGAAAATCAGATGACAGTTCAGCATTTTTAGCCCTTGATATACCTGTTTTCTAATTTTAAAAATTAATCTGTTATGGGTACCTCATACCAGTCATTTTTGCAATGTAGAGGTGTATACACTGCAGCAGAGTATATACATGTGTTTGGGTTTCATTCTTCTGATACTGAACAACCTCTCTCAACACCTTCCTGGTTCTCTGCTCTCAGTGTGTGATAACTCTTTCAGATCCTGCCCCATGGGCTTTCACAACTCCTCTGTAGTTCCTGGACATTCTATTACTTGGCACGGTTTTGTCTTTGTGAGATAATTACATATTTGGAAACAGATAATCAAGGGCTGACTGGCTTTCCCAGGCTCACACATTAAGCAGTGGAAAGGACATACCAATTCAAAAGGCCACCTTACCTACCAAGCCACCTCTACTTTACAGAATTGAATGCTTTAATGCCATCTCACCTGCACTTCCTTCTCCAGTTCTGCCTTCTAAGCCTTGTAAGAGCTTCTCATTTTACCACATGGCAAACACCACTTCCCTATTTCAAATCCATTTGGGGCTTATCTCATTGCCAAAAGCATCTTCACAACTGTGAGCTTTTATTTAGTCCAATAATGAGGCTTAATTTTTCCCAGAGCCACAAAAGACTTTCAGCAAGTACACTAAAAATAAAGTAGCCACAAAGAGAGATGCTCTCTTGAGACCTGTCTTTGGTGGCAGCAACACAGTGTGAGCTTTTGATCCTTGCAAGACTTTTATTCACAGATCAGCTTGGCTTCATGTCAGCAATAATGGAAGTGATGTTATTTTCCATTTTCCAATAACACCTTTATGGCATTATGTTATTTTTCATTTTCAGATAATACTTGCAATAAGACACAAATCAAACCAAAGCTGGGAGAGGACTTGATTGAAAGACAATTTCCCTTGCAGTGAGTGAGTGACCTTTCTTAAAAGTTCAGAAGCTTTGCTGGAAACCATTCATTCATTTTATCAAATAACAAATAGGTACATTCAACTTTGACTTGTTGCCAGCACCTCGGTTCTTCATATTCAGTTTCAGTAGAATGCACAAAATAACTAAAATAATTGATTAGAACTATTATCTAAAAATGGTCCAAAATCAACCCCCTATTTTGATGTCAGGGACTGAAAATTAAAAATATTCTATATCTCCTCAACTTCCCTCTGCACACTGGTTTATTGATGACTAGCAGTAAAAGAGATTGAAACCTCCAGGAGTTTCCAGAATTGGTGAAACTGCTCTCTCACTTGTCTATATAGTGGATGCAGACAAACTCTGTAATTTCCTCTTCTCTACCAACTTCTTGAAGCCTATAGGGAAATACCCCTTACAGAACTTTGATCTTTTACAAGGAAGGCAGAATAGGAAATGCCAAAGTATCTGAGCAAAACAAAGGCAGCCTTAGAAGCATAATAGGCAGAATTCCATTGTTCCCTTCCTCTTCCTTTACCCTTTCTATTCATTTTATCATGTACAAATACATTTAGGTCCTTTCTTTCTTTAATTAAAGATAAGTCACTGGTTCTATACCTCAAGGACAAATGCCATTAATTATGTTTCATTCTGCTTGTCTAATGCACTCAGAGTATTTGGCTGTATTTTTGCTTATACCCATTGGTTGAATGATTTTTTTTTTTTTCATTTTTTTTTTCCCTTTTTTTTTTTAAGAGTGCAATCTTTAAGCAGATTATGTCTTTTCTTCCAATGTTATCCAAGACTCACAAAATTTGTTATTTTATTACAAATAAAAGTTCATTTTCCACTTAAAAATAAAATTTTAAATAGAGAAAACTTAGCCCAGTACCCACTGCACTTTTTAAAAGTAAAATTTTCAGCATATTTATGGAAAATTACTTTAGGCATAGTGATACTGAATGTTTTCAAGATGTAATTGGACAGGGTGCTAGATAATCTCATGTAGGCTCCCCTTGCCTACGTGAGGTTGGACCAGATAAATTTTTGAGGTCCCTTCCAACATTGCTCAATTCTTCATTGCTTCCTCCTTTGCCTTTCAAAAGCAGAAGCTTCTCCAGTAAACATCCTTTCCATTTCAATCCTCAAAACCATATTTTTGAAGTGAAAATGAGAAACTGAAAAGAACTCAAAATACAATGTTCACCGGTGCCAAAAGCTTGTAACAAAGGCAGATTTCCAGCTGAAACCAGTTTTAATTACCATAGTTGATGCCATGCTTTTGAGGTGGTCAAAATTCTTGAATGACCAATGAAATGACTGTAAATATGCACTGAACACCAAATTTGGTCCCTAATATTAATTAATCCCTAATAAATTACTGTGCAAAAAATGTTGGGTTTTATGGGCCATTAAAAGATTGGTAAGGTTACTGTCATGGAGTTCAGTGTAGCTCACAGCATACATTCCAGAGATCCTTAACTCTTAAACTACATTGTAGATAAAATAATACATTTTCCATTCAAAAAGTAGAGAGAGCATTCCTGAAATTATCATTAAAAATACTTCATAAACTTTATGACAATTTTTAAAATAAGGTGTTTATATGAGGTTTTGTGGGATTTACTTATCACCAGTAATTACAAACTTGTGAATCCTAGTTCAAGCCTATTCCTAGGCATGGATTGTATTTCTATGTGGTGACACAATATTCAGGCTTAGGTATCTAAAGTTAGAATTCCAAATCCATGCACTAAGGAATAAAAGAAGAACATACTGATTTTAGACTGTACTTGCTCTAAGCAATGAGCAGAACAGATAAGTGTAAAAATACAGGTGGGGAGGTGGGGGAAAGAGGAATAGAAATCACAAAAAATGAAAGTGGTGTTATTTCTGGAAAATCAGCAGCATAGAATTGATGGATGCTGGTTAGGTAAAAGAAGCAGATACTGAGAAATACTTTCTGCATTGAACTCAGGAAAAAAATTTAGTAGAACCATTATATTGCATTGAAGTTAAGTGAAACCAGAGAGGTAAAATAAAATGGAAACAGCCCCAAAACACAATGTGACTGTGACTGTTGAGTGGATGAAGAGCTCACTGGATTGTTCAAGGTGCAGACATAATGGAAAGAGGTGCTAAAGCATATTTTGGTGAAATAAAAGAGCAATAATAGCACAGCTGTTATCTTAGCTGAGTTTAAACAGCTGAAAATTGGAGAAGAAACAGAAATGTGACAGAATGGAGCTCCTGCAGCTTCTTGATAAATGGTTATGAGAAATATAACTGTCCTGGTAGACAGACCCAGGTTAGTGAACAGTATGAAGAACATTCCTAGGCAATGAAACACAATTATCTAAACCATTACAGTGACATTGTTTCCTGACACAGCTTTAACTCAACCCTTGCCTAAATCCTGGGCACAGTCTAAGAATCAATATGGATAAATAAAATATAAAAATTCCAAGCTATAATCTACAAATAAATTTTCTATTTTGAAGAATAAGAGAGATCAAGAGTATGAACAAAGTTATTTTGTGACAGTCAGCCTCAGTGCTAGAGATGTTAATTTTTTGCTATAAAGACATAGTTCAACTTTCAAGGGTGGAGCCTGCAGACCTGATCCCAGCTTGGACCCAAAGCTGCAGTCGTCCTGAAGAAATTTCCAAAGAACAATCTGCTTTGTAAGAGGATTGTCAGCTGGTTTATGCTAAGACTATAATATAGTGCACTTTTACTATGAGCTGGAAAAATATCTCTGCAATTAGTTCAGTGAATTGGATATTCCAAAATAGAGGTATTAGTAGCAAAAGCACAGTGATTAAACCATGTCTAACATGGGAGAGGAAAAAGTTTGGCCTCAGAAGTGCTCCCTGAGGAACAGAACACTGAGGAACAGAACACTTTGCCTCATTAAAAGGTATGATGGGCACAGAGGTGGAGGTATAGAGCATTGTACTGTTAAATGTTTTTTCTGGGAAGCTACTGGGTAAAGCATCTTAGGCAGGCAGTGGAACAGGCATAAATGTCAAAAGGCATGATACACAGATAGCTGCTAACTCATGGAAGCAGATAAAGTTACTCACAAAGTTATACCTCTTCTTTCTTTGAACCAAGGTGCATTTTTACACCATGCTGAGCACAGTGATGACATGAAAGCAATTAATGAGAATCCATACAATTTTATAAACTGTAATACACATCTTCTTTTACCAAGAGATAATTTGCATCCATCATTGACTGTAGGCACCTTGGGAAAGTCTATAGGAACTGCTGCTAAGCACAGTATTGCATAAGAAGTTCTAGCTAAACAGCAGAAAAAAGTAAGCTTCTTCTTAGCCTGCAATTAAAGAGAAGGCCTTATGAACAGAAAATTAAATTTCTGCAGCTGCAGCTTGTCAATAGTTCTAGTCCAAACAATTTTTGGTCAGAGAAAAACAGGAACATGTCTTTCTTATGTAATCTATTACATGCATTAAATCTAGTACAGTGCTCTGATAAATAGTACTTTAGCTTTTATAACTAGTGTATTTCTGTCTGTATTTTCACCTACATAAAAATGCATTAACTAGAAATCCTGTATTCTTGTCAAATTCTGACTTTGCTTGTTCTGCATTTATTTATCCTACATTAGACAGGTAACTGTAAATATATTATTACCACAATCCAATCACAGCAAATATTATGGAGCGTTTGGGAAAATATTTCACCTCCTCATTTGCAGCAATTGACTTGATAAAGTACCTCATACGCAGCCCTTGTATTTTGTTGTAAAGTTATTAGCGTGATTGGTTACTAGGATATAGGGTCTGAATATCTTCAACTGGAGAAAATTGCTACAGGAAGGAAGGAAGGTACTTTGCCCTCCTCTGAAGCAGCCTAAATTGATGTGGTACAGGATTTTATGTGGGATGTGTATTCTGTTCATGTGGGAGATATAATTTTCCAAATATTTTCCTGTGAGGGCTGAGTCTTTGAAAAGGATGACCTGCTAGAGCTGACTGTGTCACTCAGAGTCTTACGGAGCATAATTCAGGTCTACCAGGCTTCAGGCATTCAGCAACGTTTTGCTTGTTTCTTCTCTCTGAACACACATCAAAACAGGAACATTGTTGACATCTGGAAAATAAGGTAACAGATTATATCAGAAAACTATTGGCCAAGATATGGACCCAGAGGGAGCTGGGGTGGTCACTGTGGCTCAGGAGGTGGCTGATAAGCGACCTCTCCTCCAAGGCTGAAAAGGCAAAGACCAGAGACATTGTTAAACCAAGGAGTGCCACTGTCCCCTGAGAAAACCATTGATGCCTCAGGTCAGCAAACACAATCAGGAGACAACAGTCATCTAATTCTGTGCATTAGTGGGTCTCAAAAAAATTACAGCGCTGGAGGCTTGGGTACTGAAACATCAGGGATTTGACTGAATTTTAAATGGCAGTAGCATTGAGCCCTCCTGACAATTATCATCTTCTAATATCATAAAACTGTCTGGAATACTCAAATTTGCATTCAGACAAGCAAAACTTCATCAAAATTTCCTGAAAACATCAGCATTTTTATATGGTAAGTATGCTAGACTGCATGAGAATTGATCCATTTTCTTAACTCAATAGTTTCATTAATCCACCCTTCCTGCTTTCTTCCATACAAACATGTCCCACATATGATAATCTCTCTAAGCAATTCCTTCTACCTGCTGGATTGCCCCTCTTAATCTGTGATCTTCTCTGTGATTTAAGTAAAATTTTACACTTTAAAATTGTTTATTTGCAATAGCCAGTCATTTCTGTTCATTCAAGGGTTTGAAACACTGCTACTCTTCTTAATTAGTGTTTACCATTAGATTTTTATATGTCATATAACTTGCTTGGCTTTTCCTGGGAGCTCTGAAGTGGCTGTTCTGAACTTTGTAGGAATATTTCCATTCCTCAGTTTTCTCCTTTTCTCTTTTTAAAGCTCAAGAATCAAGCTCAAAAATATTCTGCAAGAATAAAAGCCCCCAAAGGTGCACATCCCCCAAATTCCATGTAAAATATAATTTCATCCAACCTCATGACAATAAAGACAGACAATTCATTTTAGTTTTCTTAGTAGGAATGTGGGCAGAGGTTATTAGTTCTCAAAATGCTGTAGCAATATATGGTACCAAAGTAAAAATTTGGCTTCCTCCATAACAAACTTTCTCCTCTAAGAAACACTTTGATTCACAAGTCTATTGAGCAAAATAAACATGAATACTCAAAAATAATCCTTATGATTTGCAAGAGGGGAGGTAAGAGAAAAAATCACATACAGAAAAAAAAACCAGATAATACAATAATGACAGTCTCTGTTTAGATGGTCCACTATCTACCCCTGCAACCCTTAATCACTTCCCGAGTACTTTTGCCAGACTGCTTTTGAATTACTATTCTATATCATTTAATGCAGACTACCATATTATAGTCCTCCTGACAGCACAGAAGAGATGATCTGACAGAGTAAGCTGCCAGAAATAAAAGATATTTTTGCAGAAGAAAGCTTCTTTAAACAATATGTTTCTGAAGGGAAATTCATCAAGGACAAGAGCAGCAACAGAGTTATTCTTCAACAGTTAAGACATGAAATACAGACTATTGTGTAAAGCACAGCTTTGCCAAATTCCATATGGAAGACTGAAAGAGAGCACTATGGGCAGATTTGTAATAAGGCATCAGGGCTATTAAGCAGTGTTCTTATGAAACAATCCTAAATGGGCTATCTGTCAGTTAAATGGGAATCTGTCAGTACAATGACAAACTCCAGCTAAATATCTAAAGATCCTTGAGTGTTTGTGATGATTAAAAATTGAAAATTAATCCAAACATAACCATTTGGATGGTGAAATTTTGAGCCTTCTCATTGCCAGAAACTTATTAGAAGTTTATTAAATATATCTCTAGTATGTATACACCTACAGATGATCACCTAGAACTTGCATTTTTAAGTTTAATCATTGTTGCAGCAGATGTTATTATGTTTCCTCAGTAGAATCAAATAGGTCCGAGAGCAATTTGGTTTAGTCTAGCTCAGCACTTTCCAAAACATTGAGTCTGTTTGGAGCTGGTTCATGTTTTTTTGAGGGGTTATGCTGTTTACATCGTGTCCTGAAACATCTTTAAACTGCAAATTGCAATGTGAACAAACCATCATTTCCAGCTAATGAAAACTTGTTCTATGAGCCAGGCATGATACAAATTAATTAATTAGTTTAAAATAAATGTTGGATCTTTATTTGGGGGGTTCCTACTTCTGTTTCTTTGCAGTTGCAACATTAGCAGGCATTTTTGCTAACGCACAGCTTCCTCTTCCTATAAATTAAATCCAGCAATCATATGACTCCACGATCTGAAATCTAAATAAATTGTTAGATATTTAAATTAGAACACATTTCATAAGACTGAGAAATTTTTAAAAAACGGACTGATTAACACGATAGGTGGCATAACATCTGAAAATTTATTTTCCCTCTAAGAATTACCTTAAGAATTCCAATCCTCCATTGTTGGCATTTAGCCAGTGAGGAATTGTGGTGTTCTTTGTTGGCAGAAACAATCCATCAGTCCTTGGAAGAGAGACACTACATCTCAGCAAAGAAAATAGCCCACAGTGTTACCACCCTGCAGTTGCCATGCTCCGTGGTAGAATGAGATGTCACGTCCCATTAGCAGTATGTTAATGACACCTACCTTGAAACATAATTTTCAGTTTTCAGAGCTGATGGGTATTTGGTTCTGGTTGAGGTTGGTGTTACAGAGGGATCTTGGTGCATTAGAAAGTACTGTTTGTTCTTCATATTCCCAAATAAAGCAGGCTGTTCAAAGCAAGGCTCTAAAACAATAGTCATATTAAGTTGTGGGATGAAACACAATTCTAAAGCAATCAATATTTCCTCAGGCATTCAAGCAAGAAAAATTATTTTTTAAGTAATCAATCAACTTCTTCATACCAAGAAGTGACATTATGTCTAAATCACAGGTAACCTAACCTGCCTTTAGTGCCTATAGTACTGCATACTATTTCATTTCCATTCATTTTTGCTGGAGATTAAGAAAGACCAATTAGAAAAAATTGTACTATGGCAGTTCTAAGAAACAATTTTTTTTTTTAGAAATGTTTATGGTTTGGAAGACCTGTTTTCCCACATGAGCTAGCATGATATAGGGCCATAATGTCCCCTTTTCTACCTTGAAGGGACTGAAAAAATTAATTTTCAATTGAGTCAAATTTAACAACGTACAGCAAATACACTTAACAAAAAGCTGTCTAAATAGAGATTAACAGACATATGCATTTTCACAAATCGTTTTGGCATCTGTACTCTGACTTTTCTATTTTGCCTTCCCTACAGCTTCTTGAGGCAATTGTAGGAGAAATAAGTAGAAAAACAACATTGGCAACATATTAGAAAAATGATGGTTACAGATGGTATAAAGAATACTATCCTGTTGAAAATCTATAAAGACTTGGAGCAACAGACAAAAAAATGAGACATGAAAGGATTTTATAAAATCCAAAAGCATTCTAGTTTAGTAGCTTGATCTGCAGAGTTACCAAAATATACTTGAAATTTGAAGGTAGAGATTGTAACAGGTCATGTTCTTAGCATTGCTGACCCAAGATGAAGTCCAAGTTGCTCCAAG
>WEIU01000209.1:0-12991 GCA_013389925.1 Aegithalos caudatus | reverse complement strand
ACCCTAATTCCTTCGTATGAGTGTCTCTTTTATCTTATATTTTTCAGACACAAGAATCAAAGAAACAGGAGTAATGCCCCTTAATCAATAAATTGAAAGATTATAACTTCTTTTCCTTAACTTTTCCCACATCCTCTGCATCATGTTCTCTAAAATGGATGTTACTGCAGCTTTCTCTCTTTCACATGGTACCCCCATCATTTCCAGTTCCAGGATTGTAGGATGTGCCAGAGAGGGGGAAGAGAGCTGCAGGAACAGAGGGAGAAGGTAAAACAGCTGAGATAAGTGGAAGTAGCCTATGGGACAAAAGAGGAAACTGAGTTTTACATCCTCACAGAAATTGTCTGTGGAAATCTTGGAGTGCACTGCCTCCTTCACCCTCAAACCATGAGAATTTCTAAACTACAGATTTATAGAAGAATAAGCAGGGAGTGGTTAAGAGTGTATGTAAATATTTGAAGTTTTACTGAAAAAATCAGATAAAAAGATAGCCAGAATGGAAAAAAGGAGTGTGAATGTAGTAGAAGGACAGTTGGAAAGAAATATTTCCTCTTGGGAATGTTTGTGGGGTCCCTTAAGAATAAAAAAAATGGATCAGAGAGAAAACAGTATTGGAGCCACTGCCAAATGTTTACATATATTCATTAATCCTTCCAGACTTAAAAGAGATTGTCTCTGTGAAGACTACAGCATTAAATTAGCTAGGTCATCCAGAAGTGGGAGGCTAAAATTTCCCTTATACATGTGCTTTTCTCTGTACCAGTAAGAGAACTTGCAACTTCTAAGCTTAAGAATTAAGAGTTTATCATTTTTTATGGCCTTGAAGTCTGCATATGTAAATGTATGATTTTTTTATTTTTTTTTTTAATCATGAGGTGTGCTGAACTGTTTAATTTAATTTTTCAGAATCCCCCATCTCTCCTGGAAAAATAGGATATTGAAACTGAAATACAGTAGCTTCACCATCTAAGTAGTCTGATAAATTATACAACACCATGCCAGAGTGAAATTCCTAGTCTGTTGCATTTGATTTAACACTTTTAAACTATGTTATAAGTTTTGCTAGAAAAAATTTGGAACTACAGATGTGCAGCTCTACAACTCAAATAGTATGGCTTCCTTCCAGCATGGCCTGCTTTCTTCAGCCTGGAGGAAAAACTGAAGGGGATAAACTTGAACAGTTGCACTGAAGCAGGAGCCAGACACTGACTGCAAGATGAGTGGTTTAAGCTAGCATCTATCCATAGTAGCCACGGAAGATGTCCACAATAAAATTCAGTCTGGGAAGTTAAAACAGATGATACTGGTATGCAAGAAACAATCCCTTAGTAGTTGAGGATGCTGTCTCTCTTAAAATATTGCAGAACCAACCCTTTTGCAGCCTATTGTAATGGGGATAGTCAGTTGTCAAGCCTTGTCCTTTATCTGCTCATGAGCAAGGCATATTTTGTATAACATAACCTTTGGAAATAATCTCTGCTTTTGTGTCTAGCAGTGCTATTTTCTGCCATCTTCTGACAACAGTGAAACTTTCCAAGGGCAGGCTGCTACATAAATCTGAAGGAAGCTATAAATATGGGCTTCCAAAATAAGCATGCATTTAGTTTTAGCATTTAAAACCACAGATATCAGACACACAGTTATGATCTCTGCCTACCTCCCTTCATATTTCTTCTACTCCTTTGGCTACAGGCCCTGAAAATTACTGCTTGATAAGAAATGATATTCAGGACAGATAGAAATGTTAATGATTATGTCTGTGCTACACCTGAGATCATGTAATAACCCGTGTCTTACAAGGGTTAATTATATAATTAGGCTGTGATATGGATGAAGTACAGCAATCATAAAGCCCAAGCTGAAGGAAAGAATTTTGATATATACATTTTTATTAGAAATTATTCTCTTATCTACTGTTCCAGCACTTAAATTTGTAAAGAAGTAGAAATGGAGGATACTTTTTCAATGCCTGTTCAGACAATAAATATTTTTTCACTGTTTTATCCTGCCTACTCTCCTAAATTGTCTATTTTTAGGTTTCCTTTACATATTTACAGTAATTGGCCCAAACAGGACCCAAATTTTGTGTCATAAAGCCAAACAAAATATTTTTAATTCTGAATGAAATATCTGGCTTTCTCACATTCTACTGAACACATACAACAGCCAAGAGTTTGGTGAAATAATTTCTTAGCTGTCTAGAAGAGCTTTTAAACTGCTGACTGTGAAAACCTATGGAAAGGAAAAAAATGCATTATATCCACTCTTTTATTATTTTTCCGTGTTTCACCTTCAATTTGTTGCCAGAGACAGGGTATTGGCTACATCTGTTTATTTTTGGTGTGAACTATAATAGCCACTTTTTTTTTTTTTTTTTTTTTTTTTTTTTTTTTTTTTTTTTTTTTTTTTTTTCTACTTCATTCTTTAGCTGTACAGTCTTACAAATACTGGCATCAGGCATCTGATGTTCTTGAATATTTTTTATTTTACATAGTAGAAATAGCATTTAAATTCACCAATTTTAGAAAAAATATGCTTGCTAATATCTCCTAGAAAAATAGAATAGGTAATGTTTTATTTTTTAGATAACATTAATGGGTGATAGAGTCTGGACCTCACAGAGTATTTTGACAACCTGATGATGGTCTTTTTGGTTTTATTTTTTAAGTGTAAAGTAGGCCTATCTCTAGTTCATTCATGGTGTTAACCCTGCAATTCTTTCTAAGACAAAAGAGGTAAAATACAACTACATATATACGTGATCACAACTAACATATGGCATGTAGTGGCTCTTTAGGCTCTTCAGGATTAGGATTGCTTCATTCTGAAATTGTAATTTTCTGCCTAAAAGCCCTACAGCATTTAAATTTTATATAGATTTTATGTAGATGAGATTTTAATCCATTTTCTTGATCCTTAATTTCTTCCAGAGTCTGTGCTTACTGCTAGATCCTTTTTTAAGTCTAAATATTCTACCTAAGTGAACTCTTGGGCTTTTGAGTTCAATGGGAACTTTACGCAGGAGTAGTCACTGGATTGCTGGCAGCTATTTCAGTGATTTACCTAAGGAAACCAGTAAGAAAATGGCAGGAATCCCCTTCTTTTCTGATCTCTTAGTGTGGGTTTCCTCTCACTCTGAAATCTCAGCCAATTAGTATCTGCAGTCAGAGACCACCATGAAAAAAGGTCTAAATGCTTCCACTTCTGCTTTCTGTTTATCATTTTTTGGAAAAAAAAAAAATCCAGTTTTCAGAGTTTTCTTCTTTCTTGCATTTGAAATGGTTACTGTAAAATCATCACTTTTAGCCACAAGACCAGAATAATTTTTTATTTATGGTTTTTAAGGTCTATAATATTACCACCTATACGACAAATAAGTAAAAGCTTTTATATAAAGGCTTCATATTTGCCTAGGGAAAACTGTCCTGAAAATAGAGTTAGCATTTCAGAACTGCAGGCATCTGATTTTCTATAGATAATAGTGAATACCAAAATTAATCTGATAACATGCGGTTCCTTTAAAAGAGAAGATGTAATAAATCTTACTTGCAAAATTAATTGATTTTACATGTAAATGTAATCTTTTTCTAAAGACAGATTTGTTCCCAAGAATACGATTTGAAGAAATGAGGTTGCCTAAATCTGATGATGTTTCTACCTTATGTTTGAAAGCTTCAAAGATGAAAGAGAAATTTACAATCGTTTTGCAGTTGAGTTTAAATAATTAATTTGCTTGCTTACTCTTCGAAGCATACTAGTAAAGTGAAATCTGTTTCACAGTGAAGATTTCACAGTGGAAAATAGTAAATGTGGCTAGGAAAAAAATTTATTGAGCTAATTTTTGATTATCTCATTAAGAGTTATTGCCAATATTGTGGAGACTGAGTTGCTGTAGAATTTTCCGAAGTTTGCAATGCATTCCTATTGTTTGACCATTTGCTGTGCAAACAGATCTAAGGCATAAGATCCTTGATGTGAAAAACTTTAGACCATATGCATATCAAAGTTTAGGAACAATACAATCTTGTCTACCCACAGGGATTGCACATTGAAGGTCATATTGAGATCTGTAATGGAACTTGCATGGTCTTCATGAGTGATAAGGTTATCTTCCATTAAGCAACAATTTTTAATTAAGACAATGCCTTTTCCTAGAAAGTACTGCAATACAGGATAAATATCCTAAATTCAAACCAAAATTCCACTCTGTTCAATATTATGACATTTGTTTTTTTAATTTTAGTTTTTTTAAATAAAGAAGCATGGGGGATTTTTTGTATTAGGAGGTTAAGCTTCTCTCCTGAAAGAGGTATTGAGGGGCTAGCACACTTATAGATGTAGCTACTCTAGCTAGTGATGTGCCAAAAAATGCAACATACAGGTGCTAAGATTAGACTTTCCTGAATTGAATATATAAGAATAAAAGTTGTTCAATGGTGTATCATCAAAGATTCATTTTTAAACATTTGAACATGAAATTTCCTTCAATTTTGATGGAAGTCAGTTGAATTATTTTAGTCAGAGCATGAGTGAAAATGTTGATACCATTTAATAACTTCCTAGCCTTGAGGAAAACATAGTGGGAGTGTGATAATGAAAATGTTAAGTCTGATTTATTCAGAAGTGACACTGTGATTGTCAAGATGAATGACTAGTTGCTTTGCTAGATGAGGGTTTTCTTATGAAAAGCTCCTTAAGGTGGCAAGTTGGTGTCTGTCACATACAAGGACACTTTCATATTTTGTATACTATTTATCATTACATTAGCAGAAATTGCTGATGCTGAGCAGGAGACAGTTTATTAGAAAAAAAATGTAGAGCAAGATAAGTTGATTTGCTGCAGAAAGATATATATGCTACCATTATTTCAGACACTTGGGGTGAAGAAAGTGAGAAAACTTTGTCCTAAAAGGAAAGACTAGATTTCAAAGGAAGTATCAGATTGTAAGGATGCATTCATCTAATTTGAAAATACCTTAGAGTCCCTAATATATTTTACTCCCTAAAGCTAAAGGTGGTTGAGATCATCTTTTGAATGAATAATTCTATTTATTAATGTGTGGATTTGTAAATCTACTGGATTATGAGTTTTCCTGAAAACAAATAGGTTTTACACATCCTCAGTTGTTCCCTTGGGAAAGTAATTAAGGTATTACCACTGCATGCTGACTGTAATGTTTTTGATATTGTGTTAATTACAGCACATATAAACAACCATGCTTCATTATTTGAGATATTGTTGTAGATACTTGTTAAAAACTGTGGTAATATAACTGTGTACCAATGGTTTTAATGCCTTCCAGCGGATGGCGTTAGAACTGTAAAACTGTTTCCAGCTGAAACACTTCACATTGCACTACAGTGTGACTGTAATTCCCCAATATGTTTGCTCTTTGCTGTGGCTCTCTCTAAGCTCACCCATTGTCCAGAGAGTTGAAAGCTAAAATTCACAGTAGTGTCAGGGGTTTTACTGAGTATTACTCTCCAGGTGATACTGGTTCTAAATTCACAATGTAAAAATGTGGTAGAAATATTTTGTGCTTATAATGAGTATGATCATAATAAAGCTTTTACTTTTTACCAATTTTATTTTCCTTGTAATATTGGAATAAATGACTGCATTTCAAAATATTTTTAAAAACCTTCTTAACACATTTTTTAGCCTTATTAATGACTTCCATTCTTTAATTGGAGATGTGAGCTACTGCAATTCCACAGCATGAGCACTTTCCTTATTAAAACATTAAGCAAATATTCTGCACCGTTAAGGTTTAGAAATAACAGTGCCTCTTCGTGTTTGCATGAGGAAACTTTGCAAGGCTGTAGATGTCCATGTCTTATCTCTCTGGAATATTTCTCAATTACTTTCAAGATAGACTTCTTTTATAATTAATGTTAGAATATTTAAGAGTTCTAAGATTTTTTGGGGTTATGAAATAAAATCAGGGATTTTTTTTCCTCAGAATGCTTTTTTCTTTTTAATGTATGGTGTCTAAACATGAAACCTCTGTGTTTGTAAAATGACTTTAAAAGAAACCAAAGCTTCATTAAGTCCATATTATAAATTCACTTCTAATTGCTTAGATGGAAAAGTATTTTATTACAGTTGTGTTTAAAATAAATTTAATTTTTAAATTTGGAATTATTCAATTTTGTGGAAATAACATAAGACGTATTAAATTAGATACTAAAATATAGATAATTGTGCAACTATCATCTTTGATAGAAAGCTAACATTTTTTTTTCTTGGTTATAATAATTTAAAGTTACATTTCCAGTAATTAACCCTGAATTGTGCAAAGACGTGATCATGTACAGGTCAGTAAGAATTAGTCCTTAAATTAGTGGCCTAAACAATAAAAGAAATTCCAGCTTTTCCAAGTGACAGGTTTCATCTATGGGTATACTGATAGAGTTGTGCTTTAACCTCAACATGATTTTAAAACTAGGACATATGTGCTTATCTCTGAAATAGAGTTAAATAAACTTTCAGCTATTTTTTCAAATAAATTTTTTATGGTATGTTTAGTCTTTGCATAATATTAGGAGTGAAAATCAATTAGTTTTTTAAAACATGTTTTAGAATGAAATTGTCTGATAAAAGGTCTTAGACCAGGACAGAGTCCCATTATCAAAATATCTGCATGTAGATATTTTTCAGGGTTTAAACCTTTTCGAATGTTGGTTGTCAAAGGAAAAATAAAAACCAATTTGATTCAATATCGTTGAGAGGGAAATAAGAATGTGCTGACTCACAAACTTCTCTATTACATAATATAAATTTGAGATGTAAATAAATTATGCCATTTTTTGAAATATATTAAGATTTTGAAATATGTAGAAAATTGGCTTGAGAAGGCAAACTGGGAAGGCCATCAGAAGGAACTGCTAAAAATTACAGCCAACTTCTGGGCAGTTGATTCTGCGTAACAGCACTATACTGTGGGGAAAAGTGAACCAAGCTTTCAGCCTGATTCTAATTGTCCCTGATGAGAGTGTGCCTGATTTAGGGATTGGAGTGAGTACAGGGGTGCAGCATGTACTGCTCCCTCCAGCAGGCAGCACGTGCGCTGTGCCTGAGTGATTGCCCATGGCAGGAGTGCCCAGGCTGCTGCTGATGGCCGGGCAGTGATGGGCAGGCACCACTGCCTGATCAAAGAACACATTTTACACTCACAAGGAGCCCGCATTATTGCTGTCAGCGTCTCTGATTGCCAGGCAAAAGGAGTCAATGTACAACACTCCTGCGATCCCTGCGGTGCTCTGTGCTGGGTCACTGTGGGGACTAATGTAAGCTGATGTCTCAGTCAGCTTAACCAGAAAGCATCTTTTTCTTCATGGTGTTCAGTAGGGGCTGTTACCCCTGCAATTTGCTAGTCTTGGGTTAAGTCAAAAAGGCTGCTCTTCTGATACGTGCATTTGATTTTAATTGTATTTTACCGTTCCAACTGCTGTAGAATGATATTGTAATGAGTTAGCTGAGACTCAATTATCTTGGTGCGGAAAAAGCCAATTCTTTATTATCACAACTCATTTTATACAGTTTTTACAGACCTCATGTGCAACTGTAATTGGTTAATAGCTTTCTTGTCAATTACTTTATTGGTTACTAAAAGGTATTCTACTTGTCTATCAAATCTCTCTATTCTTGGATTTTTAACATATTTTCTTTACTGATTCTCATGGGACAAATCCCTTGTTATTTCAGGTGCATTTGTTTTTTAATCCAGGAATAGGTTGTTCTGCTAAGCAGTTTTCATACCAAGATTGTTTTCACATGGGAATTTGCAAATTACTTAGAAGTATTGACAGGCTAACTTTGGCAATTTAGCAGAGCAGGCCTGATTTTATGAGACCTTTCTTTTATAATTCTTTTACCTGTCATGATAGAGTTTGTGATAACATGGCTGAAGGCTAAATTGTGCCATTCTGTTTCATGTCAACTGTATAATAATTTCTATTCAGTAAGAGTTCAAGTTGTGCTGTTAATAGCAAGATGTTCACTTGCAAAGTAATATGGAATCAGGGTATTCTAAGTTGGATCTGAGAGATTAGTTCAAATGTTCTAAGTTCACAATAAGAAGTCATTAGAAAAGAAAAAAAAAAGTGGAAAGCAAAATCAGACAAATTGTATGAATTTCTGAAACAATAAATCTTGAGAAGCTCTTTTGATCACACCTACTTGAAAGAATTTGGTAAGATGTGACAAGACTACTCATTATTTAAAGAACATACCTTTACATACATAAATAAAAACCACAATGAACAAGAAGCAAAGTGTTTACTGAAGGAAGTGAAAGGTTTACTGAAAAGAAGGAATACTTTGTAAATAAAGTATTTAACTTCTTTTTCAAGACAAAGCACATGCGCACTTTCATTGATTTCAAGTTTGTATTATACAACATGGGAGAATAGAAAATACATGGATAAGTTTCTGAAATTAAGCATGCATGCCTAATATTATGGGATTATGCTTCTGCAGTTTGACAAGCAAGCTGAGTTAAAACTAATCTCTTTGGTGACCAGGAAAAAAAAAAAAAAAAAAAAAAAAAAAAAAGAGTTGATTGACTGAAATTCTAGCTGAATAGAATATTCTGCTTTGCAAAATATTGTGCAAAAGGGAAATTAAATGAAGAATTTATTTTTCAGTAGAGATGCTGTAAAGATCTTTGACCTCATCCTGATCATTACTCTTTGTACAAACCTTGTACTTCTATCTACTTTTTGTACTAGTAATCACCTGGGATCTGAAAGGTTGCATTTGCGTGACAGTGAACCTGTTCTACTAAGTCCTGGCTTTCCATTAGCTAGCCTGCTGTGACTGTGCTTCCTGCTGTTTTTGTTTCTCATCTGACGTATATGGTACTACTGTAGATACCTCTGCATGATGGTTTAGATAAGGCCTTTATCTTTTTTCCACATCTCTGGATTTAGTTGAAAAAGGAAAAAGAGGGCTATCTAGTGCATTTTAAGCATTTAATCTTTAGTTTTCAGCACATTAAAACTGTGGGATTTTGTTTAAAAATTAAATGTAGTTCAAAAAGTACTGTTCAGTTTCATGATACCTGAAGCTGCTGTTTATCATTTAATAAAAATACTCTTGAGACATTACTGTTGAAGAAGAGAATGTTAAAAAGTAGCTTTTCGTATGAACATGCTTAGATATTATTGAGGAAAGTTTTTCTCTCTTAAGTCATTGTTGTGCTCACTGATGAAAGTAATAAATGTATTAATGGGGTAAAATAAAGGTAATATATGCAAAGCATAATAATAACTAGGGAGTTAAAAGATTAATAAAACTGGGGTGTTCAAAAATTAATCAATAAAGTATCTTTTTATGTCTAATGATTTACACTAATAGTTGTTTTTTTCTGCTGTTAAAAAAAAGCAATTTCACTTGTTTATTGTTCTTAAAGTTAAAATCTTTGGAAATTAGTTATTCATGAAGCGGCAGGGTGTTATTTGGCATTCTACTTTTCCTTCATTTTTTTTAAAGTCAAAATTATAAGGAAAGTTTAAAAAATGTTGAACATGAATTAAAAAAACCCTCAACTTTTTGCGTAAGGGGATTTTTATTTGAGTTATTCCTTTTCTTCCATGATACAGTGGAGTCCATTATTTCCTTTCTACATAGGTTTGTGTTTCATAAAATCAAAATGTCAAGCCACTTAAATCAGGCCAGCATGATTATAAATAATAATTTGTGATAGCCATTCACTGATCTTAATTTTTGGTAATAAAAAGGTGAGAAGTTTTTTACACAGCTAGTGTCTCCTTTGACTCCAAACTGTGGCTTCATCCCATTGTAGAAGATGCTTCTATTGCTCTTGTACATGAAAGGTGCTCGGTGCTATCTACTGCTGCTTCTTCACAGGAAACTTTTTTTTCTTTATTTTGCTCTTAATTACGAGTCATTATTAGACATAGTAAAAAATCAAAAAAATCTTCTGCCTTATTTACTTAAATACAGTTAGAAGAAACTGCTGAAAAGAGATGTGCTTACTGTGTAGTTATTTGGGATGGGAAATCCATTTCAGCCAAGATTCAGAGAATCTGCTTTGTTAAGCAGCTCTTGATTGATACCTCTTTAGCCACATTCCACTGCCGTTGTCATTTCCTGGCTGAGGCATTAGGATTTCCAAGGGTTTATTGTGTGCTACTTGGCACTGTGCTGAGCTGTGCACTGTGTGCCATGTCCTACGTCTTTCTTTATTCTGGGACATGTCAAGCTTTGCAAAATGTGTTTGAGGCTGGAGAGGAAATTTTGTAGCAGGACCCTGTCAGAGATAGCAGTGCTTTATAAAATGGCACAGGGAACACAAAAGTCTATTTCTTAAGCTGCTGACTTCAGGTTACCAAATAGAGACAAAGCAGTCAGACAGTTAATTTGTAAGGGGAAATATGTATAGGAACACAAAGAGTAATAACATGAATAGCCCTTGCTCCATGTCTCCTTTGTTTTGAGAGTTGATTAGAATCTTTGATTGATGCCTTCTTAAACACAATGTTGAAGTGTGAAGACACTGCCGTGCTGTGTGACTGAATGCTCCATTTAAAACAAAGCATGGATAGTTAACCTGCCATTGCAGCAATGGTGCAGGTGTTGAGAAAAATGAGTAAAATCAAAGCTAAAGCCACTGGTAAAGAAAGCTCACATTTCTTGGTCCCATTCTGCAGCTGCAGAGTCAGAGTCAATTACACATGCTTACCTGTTCATGCTCTCAGTGCAGTGTTTACAGTCTGGTAGGGTGACTTTGAGAATAGAAGGAAGAGTAGGATGAAGGACAGAAACTATTGATTGTTTTCCTCAAAGCTGAGTTCAGTACTGGGAATCCAAACTGATGGCAGGGAAAAACACCTAATCGAAATCACAGCTGTGAGATACCTGACTGGTACATTTCAGTGTTTAGGGCTGGCGGATGTGGTTGACTTGAAGCTGGTTTTACTTAATTTGGATATAAAATTGTGGCCTGGAGATGGCTCTTATGTGCATTGTTTTTCTTCTTTGTAGCACTGCTTAATGGATGCTTTTGAATTGATTCCCTGATTTCAAAACAGGAATAAATAATAAAGAAATAATACTTAGTAGATTTACTTCTTATTACATGGATGCCATGTGTTTTCTCAATATAATACTAGTTCTGGTCGTTTCAATTTTGAGCTTCCTTCTAACTATGCTTAAAATCTGATCCTTTGCTCAATCTGTTTAATTTTATTGAAAGCAACACTGATATCCATAATTTTACACTTTTACACAATTTTTACAGTAGTTTTATTTTGGCAGTTTTTGGTTGTCTGTAATCTCCTTCATTTTCATGCCCATATTTTTCATGTGTTGGCAATCCCTCTGTGTCCTTATGCAGACCATCTCTCTTTAATCTCCCATCTTTGAAAAAATCCCACAATGATGGTTCCCTTCAACTTTTCCTTCTTTTTTGTTTTGAGTATATAAGAGCTTTACTTAATGACCAATTCTCTACAAGTGGCTTCAGTGAATACAGAGAAATGAGATTGCAGTGATAGGCTTAGATTTAAGATTGATGATACTCTCTGTGTATTTGGGGCCTTTTTTGACAAGCACTTGAGAATCTGATCAGTGTCATATAAAACTTTAATTTCTTTTCACTGCCTTTCTTCTTCATAGCTGGAAGTGTTCAATTAGTTAACTTTTAGTATTTGTTCAGTGTTACTTCAATGCAGAATCTGGTCTCAGTTATAAAGTTTAATTTCGTTTTGGTTGGTTTAAAAAACCTTTATTTCTTCTTAAGAATTTAAACAGAGAAAGTTTGACAAATGACACTGGCTCACTACTAAATCACTCCTTCCATTCTGCATAAATACATACTTCTCTAGGTACTTCTCACTGGGGTATTAATAGCCATTTATTGTTTTCAGTTTTAGAAAGCGATTTTTTCTGTACATGCAGATTTGTGAACTTTTCAGCTCTCTCACTCTCTTCCCTCGGTTTCCTACCTCCCTCTCCCCACTTTTTAAATTTATTTTCTCTTTTCTTTCTGACTTGATATATCTTCATGTGTTAGAACAAAAATACTGATTAAGACTGAGGGTTTGGTTTCAGTATCATTTCTTCATGTCAAGAGATTTTTAAAATGGCCTTTTTGAGATATGGGAAAGATTTGATGTATATTATCATGCTGGTCACTGTCACTTAACCTTCTTTAGAGGTCAGAAAATGCATATGGTGCCAATCCACATTACACTTTTTAGGCAAAGAATTTTTTTCTATTATTTTCTTCTTTCATATTAATACTTTTGAGCCCAAACCTTTACTTTAGAATAACGGGTTGCTGGCTTTGGGCTTATGTACATTATTTAACACACTAGTGCTGTACTTAGTACTCATGAATTTTTGGCTAGATCTTTTGCTCTTAGAATGAGGGTGAAAGCTTATAGCAGTTAATACTGACAGATGAGGTCAGGAACATGAGTAATATTACATTGTATGAAAGTAACTGAGAGCCTCCTCTAAGGTAATGAACTCCCTGGGTTAATTGAAGACTACATGGGCATATTTGAGGACAGCAATCTGTAAGACTCCCTCATTTTATAAAGAAAGAGGATTTTAAGCAAGTTGGAAAATCTATTTTCTGTGATAGAATGAGGCACACAGAAAAACATGTTTATCACTAAATTAGTTTATATACCGTGGTCTAGTGCTATTGTGGAGTTGCATTTAAATACCAACAAAAAAATAATACCAACAAAAGCTGTATTAGTTCTTGCTACTTTTAGAAAGGTTTTTTTGGTGGGTTGTTTTTTTTTTTTTTTTCTTTTTGCTAGTAGAATCACTTAAGAAATAACATTTTAGAAATCAGGTAGTTAAAGCTAAATGATTTGAAATAATATTACAATCTGTTTTGACGAGTCTTATTTTAATGTAAATTTCCTAAATCCTTTTATCTGCTATTATAATAAAAGCTTGCTATACCTGAGAAGGAAAACTACTAGTTTTCACCAATCGGGTTTTTTT
>WEIU01000208.1:19142-32541 GCA_013389925.1 Aegithalos caudatus | reverse complement strand
CATATGTGAAAATGTGAAAGCACTGGAAATATTTGGCCCATGGCTTCTTCTCTCCCGTGGCACCATGAAGCTCAGGGAAGCAGAAATCTAATAATCACTTCTTAACAGGAACTTTCTCTTTTAATGGATTCAAAAGGTCCAGCATGGAACATTTTCCATCTGAATACCTGCAGGTACACACTGCTAAGATGAGTGGTGTCTTACTCTCTGTTGAAATAGCTCTGCTGACATACTTCTGTGCTATGGAAATCATTCCCTTGTCAATCTGGATTTTATTGGAACAGGCTGCAACAATTTGCTGACCTGTATCCCACTGTACACTATATCCCACTGAAACTATGAGTGCTCATAACAAAAGATCCATCCATTTCTAGGGATTAGTCACATAAAAGTCTCTTTATTCTCTTACATTTCCTTGCACAGAAGATCGGCTTTGACCCAATAAGCATGAAAAGTTTCAAATCATTAAATTAATTCATGAGAACTTAAGACAAGGCTGGATGAAAGGATGTGTGTGTGTGAGGACAGCTATGGCAATACTCACTTCAGTTCAAGTAATTCTTAATGTTTACCTCTGTTTCTTGTTTTTTGGTGGATGTTAGGGCTCTCTCTCCATTCTCAAATGAAAAAGCAGGTCAGCTGTAATGCCCTCTGCTCTGCTGGAAAAAATCACTTTAGTTTTCTCATGTCTGTGAAATCATCAAACTGCAAAAGAAGTGAAGCCCAAGTATGTGTTTTACTGGCAAATGACCACAAACATTACTGTTGAGGTACCCCAGCTAACCTGATAATTTGTTCTAGGTGATCCCAAGGTCTTTGTTTTTCCCTTTCTTCTCCATGTCTCTTCTGTTGTGATTGTTAGATGTCTCATGCAAAACTGACCTGGGGTTACTGAAGAACACTGAAGAATATCTGCAAATTGGCCTAAAACTTCAACTACACACATGCATTTTTTTCTTTGAAGAGTTCAGTACTTACTACTATGCATACCTAACTAGTGAATAGGTTTGGATTTTTTTTTTTTTCTGCAAAGCTTAAGTAAAAATAACCCTAAAAGAACTGAAAATGTAGGTTGTCAGTTGATTCTGGGAGTCCTCTCACTTCTCTGTGAAATAGGGTATCTTGTGTGGATTCTCTCATTTGCTAAAATGTCTCTATTCAACATAGATAATAAATTTCAAAAAGGATTTCAGCTTAGCATAAAAGTCACCCTGCATTTTAAAAAGAGGCACATTTTGAAGTCCACAAAAAGATAGATAAAATCTTCTTATGAGTAGGGAGAATTCCAATTAGATTTTGAATCAAACTTTAAAAAACATAAGACTGACTTAAAAAAAATCCTGAGCTAACCTTTTTGGATTGGTAAGTTAGTACCAGGAACAGCAGTAAGGCTGAAGTTTAGCAACAGGTAAGTACATCTTTGCCTGAAAGAGACACTTGAAAACATTCTCTACAGTCAATTGAACAAGCTGTTTTGACTTTGAGATTACTTTATAACCAGTATAAATTATCCAAAAAGCCCAGACAACACAACTGTAGAGATAAAGAAAAAAAATAACCTGTAGTCTGCCTTCAAAAGTTAAAAAAATGAGAGCAGGATCCAATGGAAAATGAGTTAGTTTTTTCAAGAAAGAGTAAAAAAGCTGTTCCAGTGTCCTATGTGACTTTGTACTCTCATATCTGGGAGAAAAAGGGTGCAGGGAGTCCTTATCTGACGACTCTTGACTTCACTCTTTAGGAGAGAAAACTACTAAAAGAAATACTGAAGATGAAGCTAGAATTCCATTGCAGACACACAGCAAGGCAGGCATTAAAAAACAATGACAAGTATTTAATATGAAAGCTATTCAATTTTCTGCATTATGTTATGGGTACCACTGGATTTGGTTAATATTCAAGTACAGTGAGAAATTGTATTGCAGCTCTTCCAAAATCTTTGTATCCTTTTTGTATCCTTTTTTCTTTTTTGCCTTATAAACTAGCAAATATCTGAGAAAAAAAAAACCAAAACAAAACAGAAGTTCTATTGCCAGTCACTGTGCAAATCAGTTTTGGTGCTTAGTACATCATCTTACACAGTTCATAAGAGATCAGGTATCAGTAATATTTAAATGTAAAAGTAAATAAAGCATTACAGTCTCACCTGAATTGGCTCTGATTTAATTTTCCAGAAAATCAGTTTTGCAAGACGAACAAACTTTCTGCCTTCCTTCCTTTTTTTTTTTTTTTTTTTTTTTTAAATAAAAAACAATATCACTCTTTTGTTGTCAGCCTCTTCTCCTCAGTCCTCTCAGTTTCACTCACTCCAGTGTGTCCCCTTTCCCTGTGTTCTTTCAGTCACAACAAGCCTCTGCACCTATAACTTTTCCCAAGTGCAGTGTTGAATGCTCTGTTTTTAATAGCGTTTGGAATAATGCTAACAATTTTCACATTGATAACACCAGGCAGCTGGTATTTTAACATTTGCGAATTGATGGCAACTGAGCATGAGACCCACAAGATCTCTGATCCAATGGATCCCTCTTCTTCTTGTCCCTAACTGTGCAAAGAGTTACACCAGACACCTAATTTTGAAAAAGCCTGAAACTCAGTGAGACTACTTGCGTGTGAAAACTGAGGTATGTATTCTAAAGAGGATCACTGCCATATTCTGTCTTAAAAACATATTTTCTTTGGACATGTATACTTGGCTTGATTGTAACTGTTTTAGGCATGACCAGAGTACGGTGAAGAGAATGATATAACAGCTTGAAACACATTTAAGAAAATAGAGCATTCAAAACAAATCAGTCTAAACTAACAAAAGCTGGGAAGGCTCTTGAGCTGTCCAGGCATGGATTTCATCCTGATCTGAAAGATGGCTAAAGGTTTCCTCGGGTTCCAAATTCTTCCTATTTGTTTTATGGTAGACGCACTTAAAAAAATCAGTGGCCTGTAGCTTAAACAATAGAAGATCAAACATATTTGAATAATTTCTGTTTAGCTTGGTCCTGTCTTTGTTTTCAAAATAAATAGTATGAAGGTGTGACATTCACGTGGAATGTCAACACGAGCGAATCATATTCAGAACTTATCAGAAAATCTTAGTTATTCGCAAACTAAAACAAAAAACAAAAAACAACAACAACAAAAAAAAAAAAAAAAAAAAAAAAAAAAAAAAAAAAAAAAAAAAAAAAAACACAAAAAAACCCAAAAAAACCAAACAAAAAAATAAGGTGCGAGGACCCTGATTTGCCAGTGTTTACATTCCTTGTACTCAGGGGCAGCAGCAGGCGCTCCGGCAAAGGCGAGCCCCGCAGGCTGCTCTCCGTGCCTGCCGCCAGCTCCTCTGAGCTGCAGGCACACACCTCCTCCTCCTCCTCCGCACAAGGCATGGCTGGCAGCAGTCCCTGGCCTCAAGCAATACTCTTCTGCCTTTCCCCTTTCATCTGCTTTCCAAAGTAGACAGACAATGCAATTGCATAAGTCTTATTTCCTTCGGAAGCAAAGATAGAAAAGATTGCCCTCTGTGCATGGTGGCTTGTAGATACATAACCACGATGGGAAATAAGCAAGTCAGCATCTGGGAAAAACTTACTAGCATTTGACAGGGATGAAACTAGTGGAATTCTATAGATATTAGTGATTTGCAAACCTTTTCAGGTTGTATTGTTATGTGGTGCAAATATCCATTAATTTTAATGCAGCTGTTTATTTATGTTAATTTTAACAAATCTGTTATATTTACAAAAACAGCTGGTCCAAGTATTAGAGTTTAGCAACAACCCTTTCCACTTATTTTAATTTTTTTTTTTTTTTGTGAAAAGATATTGACTAGAGCAAGTTTTCTAGTAAATTTTTAAAGGTCTTAAAAAAGGGTTAAATTTTCCAGACGAATTCTAAAGCTTTTCCATATGGAGGCCTAGCTGTTAAAGATCAAATCATAAAACAGTGTCAGCTTGGTTTTCAGAGATTTTTCCTCTCTAAGTGAAAGTATGAAGCCAAGTCACAGACCAACAGATTTTTCTTAGTTTGGACTGCACATTGTTTTCTATACCAAATAAACTAATTAGTAAAATATGCCCAAGGAAATTATTTGTACTCTCTTTAGTTTCACATTGCAGAAGAACTGCACCAAGTGATCTTAATAGAAATTCTGAGGCAAAGCATAATTTCAGTCCGTTCTCAATTTTCCTATTTGCTGTTTTATTACTAAACTGTACCATGTATCTTTTATATGCACTGAATTTCATTGAACAAGATTTAGTTAAGGACAACTATATTTTTAACTGCAAATGGGTGGCTTGCTTAGTTAGCATTTAGAAAAATAATTGTGTACATTTTATAAAAATTGTAAAAAACTAGTGTCTCTAACTTTTGCTTTTGAAAAGCACCATTTTTGAAGTCTTGCTGACTTCAAAATAGTCTTATAAAGTAAAGAAAAAAATGGTTCTTGAAATCTGACTAGATGGGCTTGCTTGACATTACTTGGAATGAACACCTATTTGGCTGGTACATAGTTTTCTACTGTGTCCTTAGGACATACAGTATTTTAAATAGATTCCACAGTTCAGGATTTAGTCAGGAGAAGGAGAGGTAAAACCTTGGAAAACAATAGAAAAACTAAGTTTCTATGTTACTAGTCTTTGAATCATTATTTCTTTTCTCCAGTGAGAAAGCAGTTGCAAATGTATACTTCTATAAATGTAAACTAAATGCTATACAAGTAGATACCAGATATAAACAAGGGTATCAGTGATAAATTCCTACAGTACCTTTTCTTGTCAGAAAAATGTGTGCATAAAACCCAATCTTCAGTTAGATTTATTATTAAAGCATAATATGTTCCCTCAAAACTTGAAAAAGGGGACAGTCTTCCCTTTTATGCATGAAAGCAAAGTGTGTATGTATCTGTGTCTTCTATTTCACAAGCTCAAGCTGGAAAACATTACCTGTCTGCAATTTGGTTGTTCAGAGATGGACTACTATTGTTGTAAACTTTGAGATTTTTAAGCCACTTTTAGATTTGCCCAGGGCCTGAAACCTGCTTGGACTGGCCAAATTACAAAACAAAACAAAACAAAACAAAACAAAACAAAACAAAACAAAACAAAACAAGTAACTGATTATTAGGTAACCAAGATTTGCCAACTCCTTATTTAAGAAAAAGAACTTTGTTTACTGCACCCCTCCTACACGAGATGCTTATTAAATGGGTTTCCCTTCATTTACTATGTAAATTTACTTCCCCACCTTNTTTTTAATTTTCCACTACACTGAACTATAGGTTATTAAATTTCTAATATTTCTAGTGCTTTCTCTCACTTCACCATGCACATAAATACAGTTTTACACAGTAGTGTAAAATTTAGATACTTCCTAGCTCATCTACACATACTGGCTAATAGGAACAGGATCCACTATTCAATGTAAAAACCATTGATCACAAAGCAAACATTTCCCTTTACTAATCAATTTTCTTTTTTTCTTGCTAGCACCAGTTAGCCTAATCATACACTAATATAAATTCCCACAAAAAAAAAAACCCTTTCTGCTCACCATCCATGGAGTTCACTCCATTCAGAAAACCCCACAAAATGGTCAGGAATGTCTGAACTCTGAGAGACGTGGGTGGGCACTACTCTTGGGCACTACCTGGCTAACCCCAGCCAACAGGCTTTGTTAGCCACTCCCCATGCCCACTGCACAGGGATATAAGTTGGGCAGACAGAATCTCAGATACAACCGTAAGCAGCTCATGCCTGTCTTTCCAGAGATCTCCAGTCCCCAAACTCTATCAGCACCATCAGCCCCAGTCCGCTCCTCCAATTCCACACAGAAGTTTTTCCCTGAACAACTTGTGGTCAGTAGGTCACATTTGTTTAGCTTTTTGTTTTCTACTCCTATATTTTCTTTGAAAAGAGAAAGTCCTTGTCCTCTTTCCTGGCTTACAAACTCACCACTAAATACTGAATGCTTCTATATCTGTGCAGCCTTGAAAGTAAGTGTAATATGTCACTGGGATGTATTTTTTGCTCACCTCCCTCTACAACAACCATCTTTTTGAAATTGATGCTAAGCACTTGATTAAAATTATTCAGGGATTGGAGATGGGATTGTGCTTTTGGGGTATCTACAGTATTAATTGTTAAAATGGTGGTGGTGGGGTGTTGCTAGTGGGAACATTGAAAGAAGGCGGCAATTTCCATCGCACTTCATTTCAGTGATGAAACACGCATGATTAAGAGGAAGGACTCTTCAGAGTGACAGCATGCAAGCCCAATGACAATGGTGTGTTTCACTGAAACACAGGCTACATTTCCTGTTACCTCCTGAAAGATGCCCAGAGCTGCCAACTGTCAAAAGAAATAAACTCCTTTCCATCCTCCCAACATTAAAGCAAACAAAAATCCTTTAATAGTCTACCATCAGTGGGTGTCTTGCTCTCATGCTGACTCTTTAATGAAGATGATTTGTCTGACAGTTACTTTCCCTTCCTGACTGGGCGACCATGAGCATGATTAGATATCATTTTCTGAGACCTGCCATTCTCCCCCATGCTCTGATATGAAACAAGTAATGCCCTTCTGCTTTACATTTGACCTTGACAAGGGTGTTTCTCATTTCCTCTCCACTTTCCCCCTCCTAATCTTTCCTGAAAATACGTGCCTGCTGAATAAATCGGATCTAGTGTTTTTAATTGGCATCTTCCTGGTGTTTTTGCCTGTGGTTGAATTTTACAAGAGTAAGGTCCTTTTAAAGGGAAAAGGGAGATGATTTCTTCTTTGACAACACACCAGCCATGATCTTTGCTCCTGTTACCTATCACCATCTCTGTATATGCCTCGAGTGTAGGTCCTCTGCCGGCTAGGACGGCGTGGTCTGACGAATGCCATGCTTCGATGACAAATCAGCAAATCAACCTTCTACAGTGAGGTGCCTAAAAGGAGAGACAATCAGCCTGTTTAAGCACAAATAAAAAAGCCTTTATTCCCTCTCTTGAGGTAGGTCATCTTGACCTGAATGTGAGATATGAATGATCATTTATTCATGGATGGCTTTCATTTATAACTGAGAATAGGTAAATGAGAAAAGAAATGAGGACAGCCATTGACAGAATTTAAGTAATTTCAACAATCAACAAACCAGATTTGAGTCTGAAATAATTAACTTGCAGTCTTCAGTATGCTACATCAGATTTCATCCTGAAAACATAAATATGTTCCAATACTTGCAAGCCACTGCTTAAAAGTTAAGGTATTGCTCCCTGACCACATTCTGTTTTATAAATCAAATTAATTTTACACAATGACTGAAAACAGAAGAAAAGCTTTTTCTTGCCAAATGAAACTAATTCTAAGTTTCAGAACTGCAGTGTTTCCAATAAAAGATGAAGAATTTTTAGATTCCTTTTCCCTTTATATGCATCACTGCCACAAACTAGTACTGAAGTGTACAGAATGACTTACTGACAAAAATACCACAAAATAGAAGTGTACTAATTTTATAAATTATATCTGTATGTTCCCTTCCTGATTCTTGTTAAACTGCTCTCTTTATGAGACCTCCTCCAATAAAATGTCACTTGCAAGAAATGTGTGCTGTTAAATGTCACATTAGCACCCCTTGACCTTCTTGTACTTTCAGGATGTGGCTGAATGCCTGCTATTACAGGCACTCTGCAGTAGGACATATGCAGGGCACAAGTAAAAGACCACTTTTAATGACAATGAAGATATTAAATGGTTCGCAGAATTTTACTTATGGTTTGAGAAGAAAAAAGGATGAGGATGATTGTAACCCAGACAGAGTAGACAGCTCCTTTCCGCAAAGGCACACTCCAGCAGCAAGACCCTACTGCCAACAAGGAAAGCCAAGTCCTGCAAGACCAACAGAGAGGAAGAAAACATCATCTGTCAAAAGATCAGTGAGGCATTTGAGTTATCACTCTTGCTTAAAATTTCTTTCAAAATGCTTTGATCAGACCTGTTTTTCTTTGTAAAAGATTTGTTCCAGAAAGTTTTGAACCATGGCAGGGGGGCACAGGGGTGTTAGTGATCAGACCCTTCTATCAATAGAGACATTTGCCTGAAAAATCCGACAGGGAAAGCAAGTATCACAATGCTTTGGCTTTTATTTACTTCAGCTGTATTGAGAGTGGAAAGAAGAAAAACAGATCCATCCCTTAATCAGAAAATCCTATGACATTACAAAAGGATAAAAAACCTGATAGGATTCAACAGCCTAGTTTAATAAAAGGTTATTAGAGGGAATTCTGCACACTGCCTTAAGAGCTGGTTTCCTAACACTGTTAAAATTCCATTGTGCTGCAGTAATATCCATACATAGAAGAAAATGCTTATGCTGTTTTATCAATTCCACTGTTTTCTTGTTCTTTATTGAAAGAACACTAAATGAAAAGAACACAGCAAAACTGCTCAAGGAAAACAGCTGGTTTTAATCACTCCCTCTCCTCATACCTCACCATATCACATGGAGGGAAAAGTAGCTTTCCGACAAATATGGCACATTAAAAAGCTAACATGCAGTTTTAAGACTCGATGGCTAGGTTTTCAGGGATTTACGGCTGCTGGGGTGTGGGCCAAGGAGGGAAGGGAGAGATTGTCTTCCCTTAAATTTGGCAAAATCACATGGAAAAGGTGGCAATGAACGAAAATTTCAGAGAATCCAAAAATTTCCTGCTGACTCCCCAGATCCTGATAATGCACTGAACTTCATATTGGTTAGGTCATACAGACAAACAAAAGTTTGGGGATGCAATCTCTCTGTCTTTGTCCCTTAAATATCAAATATTTATTATTCGGTATGGGAACTCAGGACAGGTGCCAACTGCCACAGAGCTTCCACCTCAGGAACGTACTTCTTTGTGCTGTTAGCAACCTGGCTTCTAGAAAAGCTGAACATCCTACATACATTCCCTTCCTGCGTCTGAGGAAATCAGGCCTGCCTTTCAGCAGAGCTCCCAGAAGATCTGCTTTCAGGACAACTCCGAATGGTGTCAGCTGGCTCTCCAATGCACCCATACAAAGACTCAAGGGTTTGTCCACTGAACTGACAGACAACCCCAAAGGTTGCACATCGAGAAACATTTGATCAGAGTCACTCACCTACAAAAAAGCAAAAGTAAAATAAAATTAAGAATATGAATCAGAAAAGTTACTCTGTGAATAGAGGTTTTCATCATGATTGTTTTTTGTTCCCAAATAATTTTTCTTCTACTGCCATGAGCCAACAGCAACAAAAAATGTGAAGGCCATCACAATTAGATTTAGGTATCTCTCTGTCCATTCTCAAGTTCTTAGAGTGAAGCCAGAATAAAAGAGCTGCAGCACTTCTCAGACTAGAAAGCTCTGACTACAAGAATGTATTTTCTTTTATTTAGAAATTATCTCAACTACATCTTAGAAACAGATATGTAGATTTAATTTAGTGAAGAGCCTGTTCTAGACGTTCATGACGCAAAAGTTTGGGTCCAGAAGTAATCACCAGTCATCTTGTGAAAAACAGGCTATATTATTTTAGCATAGGGAGGAATGGCCTTTAAAATGCAATAATCAAAACAAGCAGATTCCTCCCTAGGAAGACAATCAGCTTAAGTCAAATCAATTTGCCACAGATAAGTAGCAAAGTAGCATCCGTAATGATCATTCTAGCACTGACCCTAAATATCTTAGTGCTTCTGAGTTTGGATGCTAAATTTGAAAGATCAGAAAAGCAAGTCCATTTTCTGGCTACCATGGGAGAAAAAAAAAACCAAACCAAACACACCCAAACAAAAAAACCAAATCCATACTATAGTACTTTGATATATGACCATGTACCTTCAGTTCTGAGGAAACTATAGGCCTGTCACTAATGAGAAGAGGGAGGTAACTGTGGTGTCCTTTCCATGAATCTGTGAAATAAATTAACAGACTTCTATGCTTTGTATTTACAAATAGAAGGGAAAAAAAAATCACAAAGGTAAGACAGCAGACATAAGCTACCTTTTGCCTGCATAGTATCATACATACCTCAGTAAGGTATATACCTCAGAGGGAGGAGACAGCGTGGACACCAGACATGGGATCACATGCCTACCATGGGGCTGACTCCCCATACAGATAGGGATAAGTTATTAAATATTACATTATATGTAGTCAGGTTCTATTTTAACTGCATACACTTATTCTTCATTATAAAAGTGCCTATTTCCAGGGACTTACTTGACACAGTAAGCCTTTAATAAGAAAAACAAAACCAACCAACCAACCAAAAAAAAACCAAAAAACCAACCCAAACAAAAAAACAGAAAAAAGCCCAAAGCAAAGTTGGATTTTTAGGTCCTGCAGCTGCATAAGTCAGTGAAGCCCTGTGAGTAGTGCCTGTGCAGCACACTGACTGGTGTGCTCCAAATGAGATCACCATGCTCCTCCTGGAAGGAAGGCTGCAGGTGAGGTGAGCCAGAGGGCGGACAGATGTGTGCCTGCAGTGGGGAGGAGGAAGAGAAGGGAGAGATGAAATAGGCAAATGGGAAACATGCACAGGGCACTTAAAAACTGCACATTATGCTCTTCAACACCTTTACTTTCTCCCTTGACATCCCAGTACCTTCAGATTGGGAGGGCAATCCTCATTACAATGCTGGCAAATGAAGTTCTTTTTAAAGAAAAGCTGGAAGTCTTAAGACATTGGGAGAGGGGAAAAAATAAAGAGAAAAAAAAAGGAAATCTAAAGTCTCTGGATTTCAACACAGACACAAGTCTGATATTCATGAGGAATAAATGGCATGCTGTCACAACCGGTGAGTCAAATCACTCATGATTCACTTAAGTGATGAACACAGACTGAATCTAAAACTTCAGGACAGAATAAAGGGCTGAATGTGGGTGAGATTCTGCTCCCTGAAAATAGAGATGTGGCTGCAGGAATTTGTCCCTCAGACCCTCAAGGGGCTCAGAAAGCTGACCACAGACCAAATCACTTCTCCAGCTCACATACACAGTATCAGCAGCCTGTAAGATTGGGCAAGAATTAAAATCAAGCACTTTGAGGAATAAGAAAACCAAGAGTAGGACCATCCGTTTCCTTCTCGGAACAGTATCACTTTGGTCAGGGATATTGCACAGGCTCTGTGCACTGCCACTGCCACTGTCAAGCCACATAGCTCTTGCAGTGCTTTGAGACAACTTGCTTTCACTGGCAGTTTTCTTAACCTTAACCTTTCTTAGTTCCTTAACCTAAGGAATTTGCGCTCTCAAGCATGAAGAATGCTGTCATAGAAATTTTATCCCATTTTACAATGATGATGGATGCTTCCTTTTTTTCATGGTAATATCAGACACTTTTCAAATCTGCAATGCTTATTTTCACAGCAATGCTTGCAGCAGCAAGATTCAAAGGCTAACTTCATGGTACTATTTCATACTTTTAGTTTATATAATTTCATGCTTTTTCCACCCTTCAATTCAACTAACCCCAACATTATGAGATTATTTAAAGAGGATACCAGAATGACCTACATTTTTCATATTTACATATACATTTTCATTTTACATTTTTCAATGCCCTGTACATTTTTCATTCATCCTCTATTACACCCCCTTTTCCTCCTCCCTGACCTAAGAAGTTAATTCTTTTTTATCTTTTCATAGGGGACATCTTGTTATCTCTAAAAATAAAACCATTGACTGCTAATAGGAGGATATGGAGAGGCATAGTAAGAACATACTGTGAGGCTGAATGATATAATTACAATTACTTTCACTTCTATTTTCTGCCTTGTTCACTATGTTTTTATCCCTAATGTTTCAATAAGATGCACTGAGCAGACCTTTTAATCTCAGCTCTGCCTTTCTGATAATGTGGAAAATGTTATGGTTTTGTTTGCTCAAATGCAATATAAATATTGCATGGCTTTTGAGTGTGAAAATCTTGTCTTGAAATACCATAAGGTAGAAAAAGCTATACTGTAGGGCAGAAATGTTTGCTGGTGTGTTAGAGTGACCATCCCTGCAAATCCTCTATTTCATCCACACACCAAGAGCTGTGCCTCACAGAGATGAAAGCAGAACACTCACCATCTTCCAAGAAACTTGTGGAGAAGTCTCCTCAGCAACGTAATCACCCTCTGGCATAATGCCATTTCAAGGCAACCTTTAAGCCTGCAAATCTAGAGGCTAGCAGATTAGGCCACCTAAGCTGAAAAGATTTCCTAGAGTAGATGGCTGAGGTGCAACCTAGCATGCTGGTAAAGCCTTCAGACTGAATGTCAGTGACAACCTCAGATTTGACAAACCATTTCACACTGTCACCTAGAGTCTTTTCTCATTTTTCATGCTTTCTCACTTAAAGTAGTGTCTGCATACCTGTGTTGCTCATACTAAAGGACTAGGGGCTTAGGGAAGTGGTCCTAGAAAACCAGGGTGTGACTTTCTGAAAAAATCAAATGAACCATGGTGTAACCCCAGGATTCCTGAAAACAGCTGCCTCTCCCACAGCTGGCTGGAGCACACAGCCACAAGACACAGTTGTGGCTGAACCACCAGTGGTCTGGTATTCACATACTGCCTGACACTACTCTGTATGGCCCCAGTGACTGATGGCATGAGGGAATGAAAAAATCCCAAGCCTTGGACACCACAAAGAAAGAAAGACACAAACTTCACCACAATCCACTTGGCATCCCAGTGGAACTTTGTGAGTTGTTGGAAATTTAATGGGCCTGCTAGCATGTTGGTCCCTACAAATCATTTACTTTAATGCAAATGTCACAGCAGCTTCATTGACAATAAATGATCATTCTGAATTTGCACTACAGAGAACAAAGACAGAATTAGCAAATTTTTCAAGTTTTAGTTAAAACTCTAATTGCAACTTACAAAATTATCGATGCTGAGATGAAAATTACCATAGCAAAATAGTTTTTCCTTTTTGCACTGTGGCAGCACCTACCTTTTTTTTTTTTTTTTTTTTTTTTTTTTTTTTTTTTTTTTTTTTTTTTTTTTTTTTTTTTTTTTTTTTTTTTTTTTACTTTTAATACTTTCTTTCCCCTGCAAACACCTGATGTATCTCAGCCCACAACACAGGGAATAAATGTAGCCATTATGGATATGGTGAGCTAAACACTGTTCACTTACTCTTGTGCTATAAAGAAAACACAGTTACATTCATTCACAGAGAATAACCATATTCATGGCACTTGCTATGCTACTATTTTTACTTAAACCCTATAGTTAGATTTTATATTTTCAACAGTAGAAAGGGGACACACTTTTTCACTGGAATAGTTTCCTAGTCCTTGGGACCACATAAAATGAAGGGCATTTGTCCAGGTTTTGAAAGACAGGTATCTGTCAGCAAAAAAAGATGGAATCTCCCTTTGAATAGAGAATGTAAACCCCCCCCCCCCCCCCATCTG
>WEIU01000208.1:1550-14574 GCA_013389925.1 Aegithalos caudatus | reverse complement strand
TTGTGTGTGTGTAGGAATTCAGAGAGGAAGAAATTTCATGGAAGATTTCCCAGACAAAAAACATGGCAGATGAGGAAATAATAGGACTGGTTTGACATAATGGACTTTCTGGGAGGTTTTACATTTCAGAGGAGAAAATATTTTCTAAATTTTTGGTGAACTTTGGCAGTATATTTGAAAATTTCTAGATACAAATTAAAGAAAACTTGAAAAGGACAGATATCAAGTCCTTAGTAAAAGAATGCAACATTTGGAAGAATGAAATTCTAGTATTTAAGTTTATTAATTATTAATGCGACTGTGTCACACTGCAAAAATAATCTTGTTTATTCTGTAGCTATACTGCATGGTTTTCCTAAAGTTCCTCTAAAGCAGCTACAAGTGCCAAGGGCAGGATATGAGATGGGATGGTCTGAATAATTTCTTTGAACCGATGCCAATCTCATGGTTTTATCCCAGACAGCAATTACCACAGTGACTCAATCACTAGCCTTCTGCTGGAATGGGGGAGAGAATCAAAAGGGTAAAAGTAAGAAAGTCGTGGTTTGAGGTAAGTACAGCTTAAACAACAACACTTATAGAAAGGAAAATAATAAAAAGACAAGAGACATAAAATCCATTAAAAACAAGCTATGCAAATAAAAGGGGAAAAAAAAAGCTTTACATACACATTTAACAAAATCTCCCTTGTTTGTCAGCACTAAGGGCTCTACTAGTCAGGCTGCTCCTGCCGAATCAAAACTTTCACATACTGAATGAGGGAATAATGTTCCTGCACTGAACATGAAAAATAAGCTGGGGAAGGAGTCTGTGTTATTCTTGCCTCAGGCAAAGGCAGACCCCCCCTGTGATACTGCTTTTGCTCAAAGACCTGAGGGACTGGGATTTCCTATCTGGGCTTGCTGTGCGATCAGTGTGACTCACTCCACAGAGCATCAGCTGAATGATGTGTCCAGGAGATTCTTCTTTTGGTTGTCCAGCCCAGGACTGGCAACTGGGGTTCCAGGAGAAGTTTTGCTTCAGTGCCTGCCATTTGCAGAGCAGCTTGAAACCTTTTGTAAGCTTCCAGTATCTCCTTTTCAGTTGGACTATAATGGGCCTCAGATCCTCTGTATGCCCAGCTCCAAAGGCCTAAGAGTCAATCTTGAGTTTCCCCTGTGACTTTCTGTCAGAGGCTCCAGGAAAGACCATCCTCCCCAGCTGCAGTGTAGAACACATTACAACTTACAAATAACGCATTATCACCCACAGAGTTTATTCAAATTCTTGATGTTGCTCAAAGCCCCATGTGAAAACTGATTTTCTTCCCAGTTCCTTGATAGAGAGGGTCTTCTGTTACAGTTACAATCAAACTGTAATTTGGGGTGTGCACTCTCCAAAACCCCACAACATGTTAGAGGGCTTTCTTCCTTTTTGTCAGTTGGTTGAAATACTGCTATCGTCTTCCTTATCCTATCCATTGGGACATGACTTCCATCTTGCCATCTTACTCCTAAAAACTGTATCAACTGTGTAGGTCCCGTGATGTCACTTTTGTTTAGAGCAAAGTCAGACCACTTTCTTCCCATTTTTCTTTTCTAAAACCTCACCTGCTGTGTTGCTCCATACAATGATTTTATCAATATATTCCAGATGTTCTGGAGCTTCACCCTGCTCCAGTTCAGTCTAGATCAGTTCATAGCAGATGGTGGGCCTACCTTTCCACCCCTGGCACAGTCAGTTCCAGATCTACTGGATATCCTCCAAGTGAAAACAAACTGTGACCTGCCCTCTGCTGCCAGAGGGATTGAGAAAAACACATCAGCAATGTCAGTGGTAGCACCACTTGGCTGCCTTTGACTCATGTTCATATTGAAGGTCCAGAATGTTGGATGTGGCAGCACTCAGAGATGGCATTAATTCAGGCCATGATAATTTACTCTTAGTCTCCATCCCCATTACACTTTCCAAGTGACCACATCGGGCTGTTAACTGACCACATGATCAGATCCTGCTGATCACTCCTTGGCTCTCCAGTCAGCAAACCACCTTATGTGCATGAGTTACAGAGTCTTGGCTGGAGCCTCATTACCTCACATGCACCACTGTGGTAGTGACTGGCACCTGCTGTTCTTCAGCCTTCAGCAACCCCACAACAGAACAGTCCTCTGAGAGATCGGGCAAGGTAGACAGATGCTTAATTTCCTCTGCCTCCAAGGCACCAACAACAAAGGCAAATTTACCATTTTTGGTCCTTGAAATTTCCTCTCCTGGGATAGTCTATGCCAAGGATGCCTCTAGGCCAGGGACAATGGTTCCTTTTGCCACTCATTCCCAATCGGGCTGATTCCAGACTCCCATAAAGTCAACTGTTTGGATCCTCCTGTCACTCCAGAAATACAAGTGGGTTCTGTCCCTGCATAGCCTGATTACATTAGGGTACACTGCGCACTGCACCAGTGCCTACTAAAGCCTTGTACTCCTGTGGGGCTGCTGTGCCAGGCCATCAAATCTACACAGTCCAGTAAACCTGGTCATCCCTTTGCTCCATCTGGCTGAAGGCAAGACACATCTAAATCCTGGTCATAGTATTCATTATTTGCTTCTTGTAAATAGAAACGAGAAGTCTCTCTTTATTTAAGATCAGAAATAAGACCAGCCCTTCCTATTTGGGAACTGCACTCTGGAAACTAGAGCTGAAATTTTCCTTGAAGAACACTTCAAGGAAATCACTTTTGTGATTGGTTTTCCCAGCAACCCATGTATCCATGCCTCTAGGGTCAGTAGATTTTCCATGCCCCTTCATCACGTCCTCTCCATGGTCGTGCAAGCAAAGCCATAGAAGGGCCCATGGTGCATACCCACTGTACTCGCTCTCTTGAGCAGAGGAATGCTTACTCCTAATTAATAAGATACTGATCCCTACACATGGGGAGTACATCCTCTTCAAATTGTGGGAATCCGTGGGACAACAGGCAACATACAGGCCTGGAGGGAGGAAGAGACTTTCCTTGTACTGACAGAGTTATCCAGCCAACTCAATCCACTTTTTGTCCCTCCGTGTCTTTCCAAATCATTACTGTCAATGAGTCTGCATAGCACAATGATCCACTCCTTTAAAATGTACCCCACACAGGTACTGTACAGGTCTTCATATGGATAATTGTTCATTGTCCAGGTCATCATAAATCACCTCCAGCACTGCTAATTTCCTCAGGTACTAAATACCACTTTCCATGGCAGACTACTTGCCTGAGCGATACATAACATCTTCCCTGACGGAAGATACCATGGCTTATTTAGAGGGACATGGTATTAGAAGAAGAATCACTATATATCCAGCATTCCACTTCAGGATAATCTTTGTATGCTCAGCTGAATTACTCAGGCTTTGTAGGTATGCACTGCAGGAGACATAGGGGAAAGGAGCATTTTAGTATTTTGTGGTTAAATATTTGATAATCCATGCAGATCATGGTTAATATTTAAAGTCTAATTCAAACCACTAAATCAATTCTGCTCATCAGACTGCAGAATTCCAGGTCAAATTACTTGAATGTTCTTGACTTAGAAGGTATGAAAATAAGAGGGAGAGCAAATGCATGCTAGCTGGGAATAATGTGGTTCAGAAAGACAGTGCTGGTAAAGCCCAACAAAGTTTTCAAACACAAATTTTATTGCCTGAAGACATCCTTATTCCTTAAAATAAATAAATAAATAAATAATTTTAAATAGAGATTTCCTCGTACAACAGTGGAGACTTCCATTTTATCAAAGCTATGATTTTTTTTTTTTTTAATTGAGACACAGAAGTTTCAAGCACCATAATCCCTGATAACTAAGCAAATACCTAAGCACTTTTCTGGTCCAGAGACTAAATGACATTTGAGATTTTTGTTCAGTTCTTTTTTTACGTAGCGTTGCACATCAATATTAATGCTATACATTAGTCAGATATGAATCATGAGATAATCTGATTTTTGAAGAATCATCTGTCCAAAAAGAAAACCCCATCACAATCTGTTTATATTACTTAATATTTAAGTAATAAGGAGGACTGTCTGGTTTCTCCAAATAAAAAATATACTCACAAGAACTAAGCAGATTCTTTTCTCTTACGCAGGTTGATTGTAAATTTTTAGAAGGTATCCAAAAAGTGGACACAGACAAAGTAGAGGAGTGTACATTTTTGGAGGAGTGTACATTTTTGAGCTGGTATCCTGAGACCAGGAGCAGCCAGATGCCATGCAATCCTCTGTGAATGTGGGCATTCAGCTGGCTCAGGGTAACCTTGTGAGGGAGAAAAAGGCCTAAAATGGAGAACCTGCATTTGTTCCCACATTTCCTGGTGAGGAAAAAAAAGTACGAAAGCAAGGAAAATGTTTACTAATGGGCCTGTAACAGTAATGAGCAGTTCCCCATCCCTCAGCTATGCTTGTAAAAATAAATAATAGTGAGCTACATTTTGCTGTCTTTTCTAGAATAAGGCATCATTTTACATTTCACAAAATTAGTCCTCTGACTACTTAGTGATAAAACTGACTTTAGAGCTTATTAACTATATTTCATTACCTTTGGTATTGAAACTGGCCATCTATGAGTAACACAACATTTCTTTCTGAGCAGATGATTTGCAATACAATGACTAACTGGTTCCCGGTGACTTCTTGGAAGCTGAGTTAGTGGAAAGCATGTTTATTTATAGGTTATTAGCAAATGAATTCTCAGAGAAGAGGAAGTATAGTGCTGAAGTGGTCTGCCCTTGTAAGGATGGTGTTGTTCTCTCTGATGTTCAAAGGCTCTGTATCTCATCCAAACTTTGTAGAGACTAACTTTTAATTAAAGGAAAAGAAAAATAATAAAAAAACAAGCCGTGGTGTTATGAAGAGCCAGAGGCAACTCCTTCTACCTGTAGTGACAGTACCCACTGTCCCTATGATAAAGATAAACAGAGCAGGCAACTCTTAATATACTTTCTTCCTTCTCCATGCCTTCTAGACTTCCTAAAACACACAGCAGTGCCAAGTTCATGGCATGCAAGGGTTTGCATGGGGCCACCAAGACAGATGTAGGCAAACAGCACGGCATTGAGATCTAGTTTCCAGCATTCCTGGAAATATACACTGGCTGCATTGTGTGTTGCCAAGTGGAGCCCAGCCAGCATCGTCCAGACTCCTCTGTTTTCCAAAGAGTTGCGTTTAGATGTTAAATTGTTTATTCACCTTTTTGACTGATTCTACTTGGCATGTAGAGACTGAAATATCTCTCCTGACTGTTTAGAAGGAAAATGGATAGGACTTTATGCTATCATTTAACATAGTAACTCCCCTTCGCTGTTTTGCCAGTTTCTCATTTCCCTGTAAGGTTGCAGGTTCAGGTGCTGTCACCAAACACACACACACAATGCATCCAAGATGAGATTAATGGCATGACATACTTCAAATGGTGGGAAATAAAAAATTAGAAACATCTTTCAATTCAGAAGGGAAACAACTGAGTGCAACTCTGAAGTTATTAAATTAACCGTTTAAATTACCATTTAATTATACTTCTTTAAAAATGCTGACTTGAAATAAGTAACTAGAAGTTCTTCCTTCCTATTATTTAGGTGATTTCAAAAATATTTGTGCCTGCAGACTAAGGGTGTGGATGGTACTTCTTAAGTATCATTCTGTTTCCCTACAGAAGATGTTTTTGAACTCCTATCTTGCCATTTAGGAACTCTCCCCTTTAGTTCAAGAGCAGTTTTGAACAGGAGTTATTAAAAAAATTGAAATTGAGACCTGAATTTTCTTGTAAGTCTTGATGTCTAGTAGGCTACTTGTAAGGGACTTGATGAAAGGCAATTCTAGTTCTTATGTTTAAGATCTGGTGCAGCTTTCTCCTTCCCTGACTTCTTAATAAGTTATTGTAGGAATATATTAAATCAGATGTGGTGCTATAGAGATGGTCCTTCTGATATAGCAATGCAGCCAGTGTAAAGGTAGATGCAGCAGAACACAGATTACAGATGTATCACTTCAGCAGCAGCTTTCACTTCATGAATGAAGTTCTGGTTTTGGCTGTGATAGAGTTACTTTTCTTCACAGTAGCTGGTATGGGACTATATTTTGGATTTGTGCTAAAAACAGTGTTGATAATACAGGGATGGTTTTGTTATTGCTGAGCAGCGCTTACAAAAAGCCAAGGCCTTTTTTGCCTCTTTTATTACCCTCCAACACAAGAAGTTGGGACGCAACCTTCTGGGACTGCTGACCTGCCCTGGTTTTGAAAGACAGGTATCTGCCAGCAAAAAATATAGAATCTCCCTTTGAATAGAGAATGTAAACCCCCTCCCTCAGATTAGTATAATTTTGCAATTACGGGATTTCAGGCAAAGTTTTGGGAATAGAAATAAGAGTTATTTAATTGCAATATTAAAAATAAAAATGTAGTAGTACAGAAAAACATGCAAATAAAACAAGCAAAAACACTGGAAAACCCTGACAGAGTCAGGCATGTGACCTGACACCCTGCTGGTCAGGGTATTAGAAGCAGTCCAGATGAATCCTCCTGGAGTAACAGATGCAGTTCTGTGGAGTAGAGATGATCCTATAGAAAACCCAGTGGTGGTGAGATGGGTCCAGTCTTCCTCTGAGAATCCAGCGGAAAACAGGATGTCCTGCTGTTCCCACATCTCCCTTTTTATCTGGGTAGGAATGCTTGTTGCACCCCTCACTGGGTGGAGCATTTCCCAATGGGATGATGTGTTGTGTCATGTCATTGGTGAACCTTAATGGCCCATTATCAGAAAATATCAGCCCCAAAACTCGTGTTTGGCCACCCCTTTGTTTTGGTCAAGCATAAGCACCCAGCAATGAGTTCCCTAGGAACCCACCAGGAAAAAATTCCACAAGCACAAAGGAAACAAATCCAACCCCCAACATGACCCCAAGAGACCCAAGGGATATCCCATACTCTGTGGTATCAGCATATAAAGCCAGGGAAAGAAGGACTGTGAAGATGTTTGGATGTTTGTCTGCCCACGTAATTGTCTGCGTGATGAGGTCCTGCTCTCCCGGGGATGGCTAAACATCCATCTACTCATGAAAATCAATGAATTAACTCTTTGTTTTGCTTTGCTTGTGTGCACAGCTTCTGCTTTCCCTAATAAACAATGTTTTATCTCAACCCAAAAGTTTTCTCACTTTTTAGGATATCACCATCCTGCTGGTGCTGGAGTGAGCAAGTGGCTGTATGGTATGTAGTTGCTGGCTGGGGTTAAACCATGACATCCCCCAAACCAGCACTATTTAATAAAAGGACATTTATCAACTTGTACACATGGATGAGGCCTGCAATCTAATAGCCCATCCCTACCATGATTGCATGTGGGCATTTGCATGCATGTTGTCTGTGGCCATTCTGCAGGGATATCCTTGTCCGTGGTCATTCTGCAGGCATATCCATTAGATCACCCTTTGTTAAGTGGATACCAGCAATTACTTGCCCCAATAGATGAAGCTCTTCGAGGAAGGTGTTTCACATGCAAGTGTTTCAGGGCCTGCATCTGTATGTCTTTGATGGGGTTCAAGTCACATATTTTGCCCTTGACCATGTTTGTATGTCTGTGAGTTGCAGCTCTGAAAGTCCTACAAGGAGCTGTTTCTTGCAGTCTGAAGGGTTGCGCATGCATTAAGCTCCTTGTGGGTGGTCTAGCACACACACACAGGGAGTCTGCTGGATATTTCGTGGCTCCACCCACACAGCAACCACAGAATTATTTAGCCTTAGGCTGGAGGGCAGATCACAGTGTCTGGTGTCAGACTAAAGGGGCATAAAATTGGGAACAAATCTTAAAAGAGTTTAGAGAACATTTCATATGCAATGTAAAACAGAGGCTAAGGAATAGAGAAAATCATTCCATTTCAGGTATCTGGAACTTCTTAGCATGAAAGGAAAATAATTGAGCTACAGAAAAACAAAGTTCTTCTCATTATGTGATTTTGAGAATGCCTATAAACCACAGTTTTGCTGAAGAGTACCTCCTCTTGCCTTTGAGAAATCTGTTTTTCCTCAGAAGGCCTCTGACACCAAGCCCCAGTGCTTAAAGGGTGGGTTTATGTATGCACAGAAAGCTTTGTAGCATTTGTCTACGTTACAATTCTTGCTTGCCTATGAAGCTAAGAGCAAGAGTTTTCAACTATTTTATGACTCCTAAGCCAAAAACATTTGCTCAAATTCATATGACACCTGCCATCTGCCATGATCTCTAACAAGTTTAATAGCTTGGTCACATTACAGAAACAAATCACATTTAAAAGAGTGAAGACATTTTGCTCTGAAAGGTTAGAGGGGAATTTCTATGCTCACCTACTAAAGTGTTTTCTTACATACTGGAATTTTGTTTCCTGCCCCCAAAAGCAGGTGATGTAAAGACTATAATTTTTTTTTTCAAGTACAAATTTATTTATTTTTAGCACTACAGGTCAAAGGTCTTCCAATGTCATGTGTCAACGAAGCCAAAATGAGTGGTTGAAGGGAAGTAGTCTGGTCTGTGATACAAAAAGTTAAGGAAGTAATAAGAACAAAGAGAAACAGCATAGACAGTCACACCCTAACTGATTTGCCTTTTGAACAGATCCTGTAACCACAACGAAGTTTGTAAGAGAGCAGCCTGAAGTTGTCTATGTGCTAAACAGTAGTAGTCAGTGTACGTCCACGTGGATGGATGGATGAAGAGAACCAGAGAGTAAAAGAAAATCTCAGAAGGGACAACTTACATTTCTCACTAATTAAAATTGCAAACATAGAATCATGGAATCATAGAATATGCTGTGTTGGAAGGGACCCATCAGGATCATTGAGTCCAGCTCCTGGCTCTTTGCAGGACACCCCAAGAGTCACACACTTCCTGAGTTCTATTAGGCTGGTGCTGTGACCACTTGCCTCAGGAGCCTGTTCCAGTGCCCAACCACCCTCGAGGTGAAGGACTTTTACCTGATACCCAACTTAAACCCCTCCTAACACAACTTCAGGCCATTCCCTCGGGTCCAGTCACTCGTTATCACAGAGAAGAGGTCATATCTGCTCCTCTTCTTCCCCTGCCAAGGAAGTTGTAACTGCAGTGAGGTCTCCCCTCAATCTCTTCTCCAGGCTGAACAGACCAAGCAACCTCAGCTACTCCTCATATGCCTTCCCCTCCACACCCTTCACCATCCTTGAATCTGGATGTATGCAGTTGTTTGCTGATTGCTTTAGTTAGCTTTCACATGAAAAGTATTGGATTTTTTTATCAGCTATTTAAGAGCCAGTAACCACTGAGAATTAAACAAAATGAGACGTTAATTATTAAAGCAGAAAAATGGAAGAGATCCATTAGGCTATCTCAAATGGCCAGAGCTCATCCTGCCAGTAAATTTCCAGAATTGTCTCCAATACAGTTATAAATGACCAGACAACGAGATTATGTCTGTTCAGCAAGTCACTCCAGAGTACACAGACATAACGCCAACAGCCACACAGATGCTGTGGCAGCACAATACCAAGCATGCTGACAAATTGGAAGAAAACTACAATCAAAAAAGTGTCATCATTAGGGAGAGGTTGGGGCCTTTCTCAGGACATGGGTGAGATATAGGAAAGAGCTATTGCTTTGGCCTCTGTACAGTATGGCAAGAAATAGTCTTACCTAATTTCTACTTCATTAATGCAGATAGCAATGAGAGTGATTAGGAATCAAGAGGACTCACATCAGCAGAGTATTTCGCTTCCTGACTTTTCATCACCAGATTTTTTTTTTATTATCTGCACAGTGCGCAGCTTGGTCGACCTGCACTACAAGGGCTGGGGCTGACCATAGGACACAAATCTCTAGCTGAAAAAAGAACTGAAAGTGAAGCTTACTTGGAGGTTACCTTGTGTGGTGTGCAACAGTGCTGGATGGGTCAATATATAGGTAATCCTTTTGTTTCTGAGAGATTATCAACCCATTGGTCAAAAGTTTCAGGGAAGACAATTGTCCAGATTTTGTTCATAATGTCTGGACACAGCAAAATTTCTTTCAGTTTGTCATTCAGTCTGTCTAAGGGGAGGACAATGGCAAATTTGGTTTTGTTACTAAACAACTGCAGCTTCAACAAGACCACATTCTCATATGGACTAAAAATTATTGAACAGTTTCAAAATGTTCCTGTTGTGCAAAAAGATGTACATGTGTGCATTTTAGGTGGTTGTTTTGTTTTGTTTTGTTTTGTTTTGGTTTGGTTTGGTTTGTTTGTTTGTTTGTTTTTTCTGGGAATTTATGCTGAAAATCCTCACCTGCAAAAAGTAAATCGCATTCCTATTCCTTTCCAGGAACAGTGTGGTTGTCATCTTACCTGTAACAGAAAATTGTGGCAAGGCAGTAGAGAAGTCAGAATTTAGATTTTTTAAATCTACATCTAGACGGGCAAGTTGCCATCAGAGACAGTTAAACCCCCAAGATGGTAGCTAACTCAGTCTGAAGGTAGCAACTAGAGAAAAGGCAGCTCTCCATATGATTAAAATTAGTCTCAAAGAGGGCATTCAAAACTTGAACTATCTTCAAAAATGGAGACAAACTAAAAGGATTGCTTCCTTCCTTTGGAGTTCCCTCATGGAAAACCCACCGAGGGGTTTACACTGTAAAATAATCCAATGTACAGGGTTTATCCATGCAGCTGAAGATCCATTAATTTTACACTTATCAACATTTCCTTTTGAAACTTTTGAACTTTTGAACTTTCTAGTTCACTCTCCCCACTTTTTTCCTAATTTTTTTTTTTCTTCACAGTGGAGTACACAGCTGAATGACCTGTATCATGGGATCAGCTCAAGCCATGGGGTTTTCTTTTTCCAGACACTGGAGCATGCTGTTTGGAGAGGGTCCTTGTCTTTATTTAATTTCATTTTACTTCATTCCCACTCTTTATTCCTAATATAACTTTGTACTTGGGGGAGTTGGTGAGGAAGAGAAGAAAGGAGAGTGTTTTTGTTAATTAAATTAAGGTGCTCCTTGTAAGCAGGACCCAGAACAGTGCTGCTCTGCATTACAGCCATACAGATTTCATTTGAAATTAAACACAGGACTAGAGTTTCTCGTGTAATTTTCAAATGAAAACCACGTGTTTCCAAGTCAGCAGTGCCATCCAAACACTGTATCCTATTTTTTCTAAAAAGGTTAAAAAGCTATAAACATCAGAAGAAAATTATCTTGCTGATCAGTTCTTGAAATAAAGAAAATAGAGAAACAAGGATCCTGGGTTTTATTCTTTTTAAATCAGGGTTAGGGAGTAATCTCTGTCTGTTTAAAAAATGGACACACTTGGTACTTAGTATCCTCCCATTCTGGGTAGTTTGTCTCAAATCTGATTTCAAGAAATAAATGGTTATAAAGGCTCTCCAGGCCGAACAGTTTTTCAAGATGTTGCTCTACACAAGTACTATATGTATTGGATGCCTACACAACTGAGAGTGTGATTTGCAAAATTCCCATGTCCAGTAGAAAGAACACCGTCACTCTCTGAATAGTATAAAAAGGTGACTTTCACTTACATCACTAGGTATTAGGCCTCTTTAATGAGGTCTAGGGAACTAGATAAATAGCTACAGACCTTGGATGAAACTAAGAACATGCGTATGGAACTTGAAGACTGAATTCTGAAAATGAAATTGGGTTCTTAAGAGTAAACAGTGTGTCCCAAATATTGCTGCATGACAACTACAAAATTGCTGTCTCTTCGATATTAAAGGGACATTTCTAGGGGCAAATATACTCCTGAATGGCAATAAATACTGGTTAATCAAGAGCACATTATGAAAGCAGTAAGATTAAATAACAAAGCAAAGCACATTTTAATGTCTCTAATAGACATTCTTTTGTGATCAAATTACTTGGAGGATCAGATTTACATGACATTCTATACAGTGCTGATGTTTCAGTGTCCCAGATGACGTACTCTGTCTGATACACTAAAAGTTTAGTCTTGGATCCCCACAATTAATCTAAAAAATTCAACAGCATCAGAATATTCAACTAAAGCTGCATGGATATAAGTCCTTTAACATGAAACAGAAGAACAGGAAGTGTTGAACAAAATTTTCACCTGGCTACTTCCAGTCCCACAGGTTAGTGGTTACATTGTCCTCTGAATATCAGTATTTTAGGGTGGTGTTTTTCTTCAAATCCAAAATTTTGAATTTTGAAGTCAGCATTCAGTGAGTCAAAGGGCTTTCCTTCATGGCAGTCTTATACAGAATTGAACAATTACAAAAGCCAGGCTGGACCTGATCTAATGGGTGGTGTTCCTGCCCATGGCTAGAGGGTTGAAACTAGATGNAGTTGAAGGCTGATTGAAAACGCTTTCACTTCACCTCATAATCTGACTGCAGCCACAGTCATGGAAATACTGAAGATTGTTCTCCACATCCCAGTCAGCTTTATTCAAAGGTGCATGAGAAACTGGCTAAATGGCTAAGGGATATTTACAGTGACATCATTCATCAAATAGCCATTTTTAATTAAGACAAAAGGGGCCACTTGAAAGGAGAAAAATAATGGGGTTTCAAACCAGGCAGAAACAGGGACCTCAGTGTGACTAGAACTGCTAATCAGTACATTCCTATGCAATGCCACCAGAAATTAATTTCTCTTTGAACCTTCAAAGTAACTGATTCACTTAGGAAGTTGCTACATGACTTTCTAGAAATATTTTATTGTTCAGAGACCTGAAAGATAAGGTAACAAGCCTATTTTTCTGAATAACCAGGATAAATTTTCAGGAAAAAAAAAAAAAGTCATTATTCCTCCCAATTTGAAGTAGTATGTTAATATCAGGGAACAAAGTCATACAAATATTGCCCCAATTTATCAAATTGTTTGCCCTTGTCTACACTAAATCTGGTATTTTTAAGGTCAGATCAGTATTTTCTACACTGAAGGAAAACAAGCACTCTTCATAATGAATAATGTTTGCTTCCACTGAAGGGCACTAAAAGCATCTGCATTGATAAAGCACTCCTAAAGGACAAAAAATATCTGCATTTT